>QYSG01009259.1:0-11708 GCA_003988875.1 Lachnum nothofagi
CGGAGCCGGGGTATTGTCTGTCGCCCCATTTGCCGCGGAACTTGATCCAGGATTCTGGGGCGCCGTTGATCCCTTTCCAGTTGCCTTCTCCGTTGAAAATCTCTTCGCCATCATCGTCTATAGTCGTAGCTTCTCTCCTAGGAGTGGAGGGAGTATTACTGGTGTGGTTGTAGAAGTAGGCATTGAGAGTTGGGTCCCAGAGTGTGCCTTTAGATGTAGTATCAACCACCAACCCATCCGGCAGATTCAAATCGGGAATCGTGTGGTCGTGTCGTCCCTCGGTGGCATAAACCGCATGACTCCCCTTCGCGGCATACACCACCGGCCTCTTGCCTATCTTCTCTAGCGTATCATACGTGAACGCTTCGCCATTGCTATGTTGACTGAACCAAAGAGCCTCTGGTGCCCAAATTTCATCTTGGCGGGTGAAGCGCACCATATTGTGCTCCCAATCCCCAATATGGTCGCCCAGCTCATGGCTAAAGACCGTGTTCCCTTGATTATACGCGTAGAAGTAGAAGTAAAACGCATCTAACACCCCTTCATCTTTCTCCACCACCACTATAGCCGCACTCTTTACCCCTTTTGTTGAGTGATTGGTACTATCCGGCACGATGCCCGTGAGCCAGGAGGGTGAAGTAGTCACGTCGATGTTGGATGTGAGGTAGACGCGGTGGCCATCGCGGGCATGCTCATGCTGGTTTAGCAATTCGAGGTTTTCGAGCGTTAGATCTGGTACGTCTTCGAGTGCGGTGTCGTTGATTCGTGGGTGTGTATTTGCGATTTGACCGGCGATGGAGGAGGGGAAGTAGGCTTCCCCGGTATCGAGATATACTATCGGGGCTTTTTGGCACAGCATCAGCATCAGCACAGTCCTGCCTCTTTTCTTCCACCAAAGAACGTACCGTAATCCAGCACAAATTGCGGGACACCTTCTACTTGTATTGTTGTGATGTTCGGACGAGAGAAGAAGAGGATGAGGTTGTGTATGAGAAGGGCGATGAAGGCGAGGGATAGAATGACCTGGAAGGGGGATTAGTATGTGCGGCTTGGGATCGGGAAAGGACTGACTTTGAGGAGCAATGAGAACCAAACTTTTCGACGTGTGGGTTGTTTGCAAGGCAGCGCAACATGATACTCGCCCTTCTCGAGCTCGACCAGGGCAGTCTTCTCATCTGTAGCCATTCCTGCGATTTGCATTCATCTATACCAATCGATCGTCGGGGTCCAGATCAAACTTTCGCAGGCTTGTTCTCGTAGAGCCGAAGTCGGAATGTAAATATTGAGGCCGCAAGTAAGGGATGCAACCGCAGTCCAGAATTAGAAGTACGAGTCTAAAAAAAGAGGCTTTCTTTACAAATGATGCAGAGCCCGCTCGTGCACGTGAATATAGTCAATGGCAGTGGGAGCAAAGGATGCTTGCTGTTTGGATGACGATGTTTAAGGTTAAACTAGCAGGGATGATGAGGGCGGGCTTCTGATWGGCTGAGCTGGAATTGATGACCTTTGGGTGAAACCTGGACGTATCATGGGATGGTATCAAGAATATTCACTTTAACAGTAGGTTTGCGGTGGACACAGAGAACGGCACTCAGAATGGCGCATTCTCAATGTCYCACTGCGCCTAGGACATTCTAATTAGTGCGGTTCTCCTATCYAGCATTGGTGAGGCAGAGTATTGACGGTACAGCTATTCAGATGTTATATACCGGTTTCAGTACTCAGTAACCCCCAGCAAACTGACCTTAAAAATGAACCCTGGCAAGCGGTGGACAGAAAAAGCAGCATCAAACAGACACGTTTYCAATGTCTCACTCCGTCTGAGACGTTCAAATAATGCCAATTTTGCTCTCCAGCACGACATCCTCCAAGGATACAAATRCCCCTTTGCCAGCCGAACGCCCCCTATAWTGGGTATCAAAGAATGGAAATAGCCACCCAGAAACCGCCCCTTCAACCATGCCGCCCTTGCCATCCTTCCTCCCAGTCAGGACCACGCACAGCTCGCACACTTCTTATTTCCTTCTGGCCCAATCTGACCAGCTCAAAGTTTTTGGGTAGTGCTGTATCCGCCCTGCTATTGTATTAGTTGGAGCACCATCATCATAYCAATAGTACTTACCTCAAAAATGTGACTTTCAAATTGCGGGCCTTATCCTTCAACGCAACTTGATCCCGCTCCTTCTCAAAGCCACCCCGCTTCTCGATGAACGCCCAGCTGCAGCCATGGTCCTCGATGAGATCAATGAGTCGTTGSGTGTCTGCTTCTGACCACGGCGTCCGTTGTTGRATTTGGTTGGATTCTGCTTTAGCCCTCTGAAAGTTMACTCTTGCGGTCTGGGTGATGTTCGAAAGAGTCGGYGCTRGCGTGTCATCGTCATCGTCTGCAAGGTCAAACTTCCTGGCGTTGGCTGCTCTTTGTTGGRCTCGATGTTCGGCCCTCAATTGAGCCTCYGGCCGGCTCTGAGACCTCCGTGGCGCGTCTTCATCKTCTTCTTCAACGTAGGGGTYTGGTGCGCGACGACGTTTGGGCGACCGCTGGCGTGGYGGCGGGTCTTGTACTAGTCTTTTGGCAGGATCTGGGACTCTCTTGTCCTGCTGAAAACCTGTATCCTCCGAATCYTCGGACTCGTCTTGCTCTTCACGGCCACGCTTGCGATTTGGGGGCTCTTCAGTAGTCTCCTGGCTAGACCAAGTCTCTCTGCGTGCATCGTCCTGAGGATCGACCATTCTTCGTTTAGGAGGAGGATTTGCATCCTTATCCAACGGCCGRTTCTCTTTGTTCTTTTCGTTACTCCGTTTGTTCCAAGTAGCCAGGTAYTCCTGCGTAGAACGGGGCCTAACTGTAGCCTCATCTTCTTCGAGTGGGCTGTAGTCATCTGCGGCCGTCRCCCTCTGGTTGGATTTGGGCGCATTGGCGTGAGAGGAAGAAGGCTCAGCCGTGGCTTTTTGATTAGACGAAGATGCAATGCTAGATCCGGAATCTCGTTTCTTCAGCTGTTTGAGGCGTTGAATCGAAGCTTTGCCMGCGTAAAGACTATTTCTTACTTAGTTTTTGCAACAAGCGAAARGATCCACCACAAATTTAGAGGGAACTAAGGGAGCTCAATACATACCTTTTACCAGCAGCACTAGGCGTGATGCTYGCGGACGGCAGAAGGTCTCGTTGTCTCATAACTGTAGGTGGAGCATTATAGTTCACATCGACTTGGCTGTCGTTTGCCTTCATAACGTCGATCAAGGCTTGCGTAACAGTCTCGATCCCACCTTCTTGCCTGATGCTTCTAGAAATCTCATTCAGGCGTGACCGRCTCCAGAGGACGAGATCCACAAGAAAGCTYGACCAAGGGAACTGCTCCTCCAGCTTGTCAAAATCGACCATGTCATCCTGTTCAACAGCATCGTCGYTTCGATTGAAGGTATCATAGATTCGATTGACACGCTCWGTGACTTTAATATTTTGATCGCCWGAATTTCCCGGCCCTGTGCGTAGGAGATTTTTGGGGCGCCCATTCCGCAAATAGTCGTCGTATAGTGGCGAATCATGGTCACGGTCGTCTAGTGCTTCGAAAAAGTTCAAAAGTAGGGTTTCTTCTGGGTTGGAATCCTGGCCCCTTTCGGCATGCAACTTGTAAATCGTATACTGGGTTCGGATGTCCAGAGCAAGGGCAAGCGATTCATTAAGCAGCATGCTGCTACCATACCGGATGAAACTATCGAAGCTGGAGACGAAAGGCGCGGGGAAAAAAGTTTCGAGATTTGTGAGAGGGTTGTTCATGCCAGGCGCTTCCTTCGGCGTGACCGTGAGATCTTTGACCACGGTCGCGAGGTTGGCGGCGTGAATGATCGCATCTGGCCGAAATCGACCTTCCGCTGGATCAGGACYAAGCAATTTYCGYAGAACAGCTGAGGAGGGTATGTAAAGATTTCCTCCATAGTGGTCCCGGCTCAGCTTGAATTTGTCTTCTTCAAACCTCAATTTCTTGGCCCGYCTGGATGCCGGGGTTTTCAGCTCTCGCACAAYRATATCCACCATTTCGTCCGTTGTACCAGCCGGTGCGAGCAAGTCCATTATTCTAACAGAGCCTTCAAGTAGRTCAGGCAGAAGTTCAACTATCATGGGATCCAGAGACTCTGCTTCTGCGGCAGTTTGTGTCGTGACAACTGTAGAAGTCTGGGAGAGGGGAGAATGGGAYCGTTGCGCTCTGTTGGTGTCAACATCTTCGTCRTCGTCRTCGTCRTCGTCTTCAACTTCTTCCTCCTCTTCTTCACGATCTTCGGCTACCATAGATAAGTCTGYAATAAGATCAGTAAGGCGATCTCGATGAGAAATCTCCAGYCTCCTCACCTCTGTTTGCGACGGCTTCGCGGGTAGCTTTTCTTGTGCGCCCGCCCCTRCTTGAAGCATTGGTCGTCTCGCTCTTGATACTGTCCTCACTGCCAGCGCGTGCGCCTCTTCTRGYAGGYCGAYYCTTCGTCTTCTCAGTATCGCTTTCCCCGCCGAGCTCGCGRCTTCCGCTGCGCGTTGATCGTGTTGCGCGAGGGGGTGGCTTTGGAGGGGAAGACACCAGGTCGCGCKTCGCAGACGAACGRGYGGTTGTTCTCCCTGTCATGGTRGRTRTRATTGTGYGGTRGGCGTTGTTTTGCCCTTCAATGGGGGKKRWTCGGCGCGGAGGGCTGGTGGAGCTTCTGTTGTGACAAGGACGCGATTTGTTTGGGGGGCAGCGGCACGAACARGGTCCGGCCTCACGTGGRTGGGTCTAGCCGGCATTGGCCGTCCAGGGTGCGAAGGAAACCCCGGATTCGTTTCAGCTGCATGCCTGRAAAAGTGCGAAATGTAGCACCAGGGGCATGAATGCGTAGATGATAGTCGCARCCAGAGAATCCCATTGTGGCCTTGTACGACKAAGAAATACGAAGTAACATCAGCATCCAGATTTTCAATCGCGATCCTCTTCGTGTTGCCGCATTCCCAGACCCCCGGGCTTTTCTTTCCCAAACGGCCAGCCCTGGTTGCCCAATTAATTTGCAGCACGCGCTGGGTCTCTTTGACCTCCCTGTCCGCTGCACCTGCATTGATGGGCTAACAAGCTTTCGTGCTAAAAATTGAACGAGTGGTGGGTACGCCAGCGGCCTGGCTCCCTTTTCCGCGCAGAGAAAGGCTGTCAGATCGCCATCMYTTCTCACCACCACCGACTKTTCAGTCTCTCCCCAACAAATACTCCTTCTCGACTCTCCTTKCTATACCTTCTACTTCTTCTRATGTCGATATTGTGAATGYGATTCYACAGTACCTTCACAAGTCCCTGACTGCGCCACCTCCCTCCTCGYTCAGCGCACCACYATTMAACTCACCCCTTTTTAGACCAGGTTTCCCCACAAACTAATCCGCTCCTACGATCTGCGCCCGTCTCCCGTCCTTCGAGAAGCCTCAACATCAGACATYCACCACACATACACCACAATGAAGYTCCGAAGGCGTCCCTCGCCCCTTCTCCTACTACTCCTGCCCTCGCTGGCCCTCAGCGCTGCYGTGAAAGAYCCAGCAGTCAAAGCCCAAGATGTCATCCRATCAACGTCGACAAAAAGCACACAGGCTCGAGATCCCCTCCCATTAGACCCCGAATCTACACTGSCAGTCGACCTGAGCCCGAAATCGAAGCTCGATGTCGGGACAAAGGATGCGCCAGTGGATGGAAAGGACGGGAAGCCTCATGCCGGCCCTTGGGTCGGCGTAGAGAARGACCCCAAAAAGACAGATTCGAAGAAGACAGATACCAAGAAGCCCTCGAATAAGAAAGATGAGGCAGAGTTAGTATTGGGACCGAAGGCAAAAGACGATGCAAAGATGCTGGCTCCCGATGGCACGAAGATCCCAGAGGCCAATGATGGTGTCATGGATGACCCAAATCGAGAGACACCAAAGAAGGGCACAACCGGCACCGAGGGCGGGGTGAGCGAGAAAGATAAGGAACGGAAGGCCAAGGAAGGACAAACAGGGGAGAAATTAGAGAAGAAGCCAGACTCTCCAAAGGAGGCACCTCCTCTGCCCCATAGCGAGCAGAGTAAGCTCGAAAAGGAGAAGTCCAAGAGCAAGAACAAGGATGACGATGATGACGAAGAYGACGATTCAGAGAAGCTCGGTGGTCTCGAGGTATGAATTCAAACTATCATATGGGACTCAAGCTAATTTTCATTGCAGAAACCGAAAGATCTCCCAGGCAAGACGAACAACGCTCCTCATCCGATTCCYGGCTCTGCAGACAAGCATCACCTCGATATCAGCAAATCGTCGAACAAAGATACCTCAAAGCTTACCAGCATAGCAGAAGAAAACAGCGAGGGCATCATTCAACCCCTACACTCCTTCGTCCTTTCCTTRACTATGATCCTCTTCTCCGAAATTGGCGACAAGACCTTCCTAATCGCCGCCCTCATGGCCATGAAGCACGACCGCCTCCTCGTCTTCTCAGCCGCYCTCTCCGCCCTCCTCGTCATGACYGTCCTCTCTGCAGTCCTCGGTCACGCAGTTCCGACCCTCATCCCCGAACGCTTTACACACTTCCTCGCCTCAGGCCTATTTCTCATCTTCGGCGCCCGCATGTTGCGGGAAGGGCTCGCAATGAGCAAAGACGAGGGTGTAGCCGCAGAAATGCAAGAAGTGGAGCAGGAACTCGAAGAGAAGGAACAAGAAGCGCGGCAAGCAAACCGCCGACGCTCATCTATCTCACCATACGCGTTAGAAATGGGCATGGGACGAAAGAACAGCGTACGGAAATCCCGCTCAAGYTCTCGTCTCCCCTCTCCACCCCGCAGCCCCTCATCTTCGCGCGAGCGCTCTCCTTCRCCTCAGACATCGAATTTTAAGTCCGTAATGGCGGGCTTGACGAATCTCCTCAGCTTGTTACTCAGCCCAGCGTGGGTACAGACATTCATTATGACATTCCTYGGCGAGTGGGGCGACCGGTCCCAGATCGCGACAATCGCTATGGCTGCTGGCTCGGACTACTGGTGGGTTACGGGCGGTGCGGTGATCGGGCACTCGGTTTGCACGGGCATTGCTGTTATTGGAGGGAGAGCTATTGCTGGGAGGGTTAGTTTGAGAGTTGGTACGTTCCCCTTGTCCCTTACCCAATTTCCCACTTTTTAGGCGGCGCCATCGCCTTCCTCATCTTCGGCCTCCTCTACTTCGCTGAAGCGCTCTACGCCGCATGACCGCACTCGCATGCCTTTTCCTGTTTCCGGCGCGGTAATACATATACGCGTATTGTAATAATAGCCATAGAAAGGTTGTATCTTGTATGGTATGGGTGCCTTGGGTAATCAATATGGCGGGCGAAGTGGGGTATAGGTATTGGCGTCTGAGAAAAATATTAAGATGCTTTACTTGAAAGCCTAGCTTAGCGTGGAAGTGAAGTGATGCCTGCTCCTAGTAGAGCTTCCAGTTTCTGAGCTCGCCGTGTCATCCGACGTGTCTCAATTCCTCAGAGAATCTGAGACTTTTCTATTTAGAAACGCGGGGCTGGAGGTTGGACAAGCACCGAGCAGCCAACGGATGCATGAACTTTCCCCTATGGAGTGTCTTGGGCCAAGTACCCATACCCCGTCTCATACGTCTTCTTCGCGTCTTTCATCTCCCATGCTCTGCATTCGCAAGTCAACTCGGATCTCCCGTCTGAGCTAAGACATTTTCATCGTAACTCAGTGAACGAACGCCCGCCTTGACCGTATATGGTCTCATCTCTCGACAGCAACTCCCGATCGAATACCGCGATGGGGTGCCGTTGAGGGAAGTACTAGTGAATGTCCCATCGAGGGCGAGACATTCAAGCAGGGACTGGCACGCAGCGTTTTTACGCCTTTGCCAACATGTTGGTCGAGGATGAGGAGAAGGGGTGGAGGGGGTGATAGGGTGTATATATCCTTCCCCTTCCTAACATTCACTACGTTTGACTTAGAGGATATATGAGTCACCCTACGAAAGTCAGATGGAACGGCGTTCCATCGAATTTGAATTGACCAAGGAGTAAGATTACGCGGCAGGGTATAAAAGCGGAAGCGAGCTTTTGGGTCCCACTTGAAGCTATTCCCACTACGCTAAGCAGGGGAGGCCTTGCCTATAGCCAGGGTCTTGTTTCGAAGCCAGAGAATACTTAGAGAAATCTTTTCCCTTTGCTATTCTTCCTTCTCTTTACTTTCTCCTTGGATTACTGGATTTCTTTGGATTACTGGATCTCTCTGGACTACTGGATCTCTCTGGACTACTGGACCCCGGACTACTGGCACTAATAGGAAGGAAGGAAATGGCAGGAGGAGATGGCAGGAGTGGGTGGCAGAAGGGGATGGCAGAAGGGAGGCACTGGCAGGAGAGGATGGCAGAAGGAAGGCACTGGCAGAAGGGAGGCACTGGCAGAAGGAAGGCACTGGCAGGAGAACTAGGTAGCTGGAAGCTAATATGGAGCCTCATTATACTACCTACCCTGCTGCTTACCACCCCCCTGGCTCTTACACCCTAATCCCTGGTCTCATTTGTCCGCCACCTTGAATCGTCCAATCGATTATATCCACAATTGTACGAGATTTCGATGGAACGGCGTTCCATCTGACTTTCATAGGGTCATTACCTGCCAATTCCTATAACTACTTATTAAGCCGCCCTCTAGCTTGAAGCCTTCCAAAGAAACGAAAAGGCCTCTGGATGACAAATGCCTGGGACCAGCCTGCGTTTTGGAACTTCGGGCGTTACTGATACCGTAAAGATCGTGTTCTTTTCTCGAGTGGGAAAGGAGCTTGATTGGATTAGGTAGATATATATCATCGGATATCAATGAACGAGACAAGTAGTTTAATAGTGGAGGGTTCTTGACGACCGAAGGACGTCTGTTTATTATTATTTTAAATGGATTTCAAGGAGAATATCTGATTTCTTGCTTGAGAGTCGGTGATCTTGAGTTGGACCGCCAACCACAAGGGCAGTGGCCGACGTCATCACTCTCCTTATCGCGACCTTCATTGCCGTTCACGACAACAATGCGGAGTACTTATAGTGCCTTCACCTCTCGAAGGGAGCAGCGGCGGAATCACAATATATTCTAATAATTCCTTCCTGAAGTCCTACTTATTCGTCTAACATGCTTGTCTCAGCTTCACCATAGATGATTCGAAATTGAGAAGGGGCTCGCTTAGCCCCTTCCATCTCGTAAACCTGGATGAGAGAGCCGAGTTAAAAGCATCTTATGCAAACAAGAGTCATAGGAAATGACGCACTATAAGAAGGCTATATGATTCTCGATTATCTTGCTCAAAGCAAAGCTTTCGTCTATGCTTGTGGCCACCGACCGGCCCCGCGTCCCGGTCGAAGCAGCCATGCGGATTTTAACTGAAAGTCTCAAATATTCTGGGACATTTCAAATATCCACAAACAATTTCATTTCCGTACCCTAGAGTGTTGGCCAATAGTACTTCCACGTTGCCGCACAAACAGTCAAGACCCTGCACACAAGCATCCCCTACGGTTTCTAGTGAACACCGCAATTACTACCATTGACGGATTCTAGGACTTTTGGGAATGAAATGAGGCCCCGAATGCAGGTACATTTATAACGGGGCCGTAGTCCGAACTTCCTTCTATAGACATGGCACGTTCACACCCCCCTCCCGTATGTCCCATCCTAACACGGCCGCTCTCGGCCAAAGGATATAAATACACGAGAGGAAATTATCACTGTCACATCAGCAAATACAATCTATATGCTAACAGGCTATGCAAACGTCTCGACCTGCTCCCTGTCGGACAAAGCTTTAGTCTCTCGAGTCGGAATCCTGTAGAAAGGGAGAAGATGAAAGAGAACGAGCAGCTGTTAGTTATTGGCACTGTATTGCCTTCATCGGATCTCATCGAACGAGTTGACTTCTTGACAGTAATTAATGCTTTGATAGCAGCCCCATCATCTGATGAATCTCAAGTCCTCCATGCTTTGGTTTCAAAATGCTACAATTTGCAAGAAATCATTACTAACTCCCATATACGCTGAAATAGACACCATTTTCTTGTCAATGGAGGTGATGAAAGTTGAGGGGGTGCTTATATGCACACAACTAGCAGCTTTAAGTTGTACCAGAACAGTGAATGCCTCACCACCACCCCGCTACCTATCTGCGAGCCCGAATTCCCAGTTTGGCTTCCCGATATGAACACTACATCCCTGGACTTCTTTCCCCCTCAAGCAAGATTGGCGTCTACAGCATCAGAGTTGTATGAGTCTTCTTGTGGATTCCTGGGTTTTGGAAGCTGTGGGATGAGGGGTTTTGATGACGAGGTTTTTGGTACGGTTGAAGCTGCGTTGAATATCTCATAATAAATGGAACATTCTCCCGACCGCGAAAGGTTCGTGCCAGCAACTGCTTCGGTTAGTCGATGCGATGAAAATCACTTCAGTAAATAATCAATCATAGTGTGTACGAAGCAACATCCTTCGCTTTTGCTTCCAAGAAAGAAGTCCGCACGTTATAACTTATTCCTCTGACGACAGCCATAAGCCATGCATGGTATCCAAAATTTTCCTTTTACGCATGGAGAATGTCTCCGAGGGTGCGATTTATAGATTTCAAACGGGGATAATTGATGTATATTTAATTTGTACTTCTGTATGACAATTTCGAGGAACATAGATGTATAACTGACCTCCCATAAATGCCCCACAAGGGAACATTAAGGAAAGAGTCACATATATTCAAGTTTCTATCTAATCTCTCGCAAAAAGCAATGTTTCATAAACTCCATCGCATCATCAGGTCCCTTACACCATATCCCCATGCAAAAACTCCAATGAAATGACCGCTCTCGCGGTGTACATAAAAAGTAACACTCAATATGTCACATCTCAATGTCCCGCCGCACCTGAGACATTCTAATCAGTTCCCCTTTCTGTGTCCACCTCGACACTCCTCTAACTCCCCTTCCTCTTGACTTACCCCTCCTCACTTCCTACGGTCTCTGATCTTACCTAAGCCCCAACTCCTCGTCGAGATATCTGCGTTTATACACATACGCCCCAGGAAGACACCACTATGCTATGTAAGCACTTGTGATTTGAAAGCTTGACTTTCCGGCCTTGCAAAATAAGCGAGCCCCTTTCCTAGACAAGAAAATCACATCTTCTTTCGAAAAATTAGACAGTAGTTCATGTCTCATCTGGTGTATACCAACACCATATGAGCTGAGGATGTACAAATAGTCACTATGAGAAACAACACATAAACCCCCATTGTTTCCTATTGCCCTGTGAACGAGAAGGTTCGACATGCTGGATTATGGGAATCAACTCGCCAGCTGCTTTCGGGCCCATACTTTGTTCTTGGTCTTGTGCAGGTTGGTTGATCTCCTGTGGCGCTAATTCGCAAGCTTCATCTTCAGGTCTTAGGTTCTGTTCGAACGCGAGCGTCACTTCTTTGCAGAGCCGTGGATAATCCACGAATAAGTCTGCAACTATGGAGTATATATCGAGAGATAAATCTTGATAATAAGCTCTTCTGTCCGCGCCGTGTCGACTAAAGAGCTTCAGAATCTCTGCCCAATTCGCCATGACTTTGTCGATCTCAGACTTTTTCGTAAGCCCAGCCGGCGGAACGTTGTTGCCTCGAATGAAATCAAGGGTCAGTATCCACAGAGTCGGTCTGTTGGAACTTCGCCAGTCACCTGGTCGCAG
>QYSG01009336.1:0-29295 GCA_003988875.1 Lachnum nothofagi
AATGGGCTTAGAGCGATTAGCTTACTTTCAGGGAAGCCACTATCCGCCTTCACATTCCTTTTTCAACCTCCATTCTTTGCATTCACGCAAAGAGGCAGCATCTTCACTACGTGTTGTGAAGGAAAGATTGCCGAAGAAACACGTGCATCGTGGACAAACGCCACTGCGATGCAGAGGAGCGAGAGATGCAACCCGGCACAGACCCGGTGCACTCGGATCAGGGGGGCACCACCCAGTTCTCGGTTACGGTGCAACGCTATCAATGCCTGAAAACGCCACTGTCTAGCGTATGCACGCAGCCTAGACAGAGGCCAGGGTCACGACGGGAAGTGGCCCATATCCTATTGGGCATGCTGTTGCCAATATCACGCTGGATGCAAAGCAAGCGAACGTACTCGCAGTCTAAAGAGAAAGTTTACGATAAGGAGAAAAAGAAAGCCGAACCATATCAGGTAAGCTTTCAGGGTCAATTGGACACCCCTCACGTCCCAGTATTTTCTGTCGTATTCAGTGGCCCCTCAGATCTCGCCATCACTCGTGACGTCGTAGGATTGAGGATTGAAAGGCAATTTAACATCAATGATACGGAGTCATATTATGAATATTTAGAACTAGCTCAACTATTTAGGAGTCAAGCTAGAACAAACACATGAAAACTTCATCCAGTGCCAGCTTTGAAGGCGGCAGCAATACTGACTTGTCCAGTCTTCTGAACTTTACCAAATTGGTTTGCCGGATAGCGTGCTTCGTACCTGAGATTTCGTCCCTCCACTATTGGTACAAGATCGTACTCGACTTTATAATGTGTCTTGCCCCGGACGATACCATCATCGTCTTCGACGGGAAAGGTAGGTAAGATCTTTCCATCATCACGCAGAAAAGTCATGTCCGTAATGATTGTACCTGCAATTTGGGCCTCTGCCAAGATATTTGTTAGACTTTAGAGGCTTTATGTCTAAAAACTTACTGCTTACTTAAGTTTCTGGGATGGTCGACGGCAAAATGTGACAGTGTACCATCTTCGTCACAAACGTACAATACTTCTTCGCATAACAGGCGAGGGTTGTCTACCTCAAAGGCATGATATGATTTGAAGGCTTTATACGTTTGCCTCGGAAGCACCATCGAATCCTGAGCCCCCGTAAGTTACCTTCAGATGTCATGTCGCGGAAACATTAATACCTTGAGGATGAAGTAATCAATAGCCTTCACATATCTTTCACCATCTAGCTCATCGACAAATGGTTTCGCCTCTCTGTGACCATCCAAAATCTTCGGTTGATATGGCTCGATTCTGAGAAAGCCGTAGCTGGATTCAGCAAGACGTTTTGGACCTTTGTCTTTGTTCAGGGCTCGAAGTACCGCACCCGAGGCAACAGTCGTTGCACTAACACATCAGCAAGCAAGTGTTGGAGAGAGCATTTACTCACCTATCGTGGTGCAATGGTGGAGGGATTAGAGCGATGTCCCTAACTCCCGCAGCTATTGCAAATTCGCGCAGGAAGTTGCCTATGAAACTTCGAAGAGACGGGGCCGCACCAAAACCTCCAATAAGGAACACTTTCTGAAATCTTGTGAGTGTGGAAGCTTGAGGTGAAAGGGGAGGTTCCTACTGTAGGTTTCTTCCCCTTTAGCAAGGCCAGCTTAAGTTGCTTTTCGAGAACAACACTGACCCTATCGAGTATAGGTAGAAACACCGCATCGTAGTCCTCACTTCCACATCTATAGATTAGATATGTAAGGRAGGGGGGAGTATTTGTAAAGATACTTACGATTCGAAAAGCATGTAATTGGCTTGAAAACGCTTTTCTTCCGATGCTAAAAGGCCTCGAATGTTGATCTTGTGGAAGGGACGTTTGGCGATATCTTTATTTCTCTTGTGGTCTCTCTCAAAGTCGGGCACTAGGCGTGCGACAATGGACTCTCTGGCCTCACYGTTAAGGTCAAGATAGTTTTCATCTCGTAGTCGCCACATGACACGTTTGAAGTAATTGTCATTTAAGTAGCTCCCACCACAATTGTCCCCTGCAGCCGGTTATCATTTCAGAGCTTTGGGAATGATGGGGCTTGTTCTCTTACCTGATGGCTTGCAGTCCTCGTTRGCAAGGCGCAAGGGGTGAGTGTTCGTGMCAGTATACGTGACGCAGTCAACAGTCCCACCGCCACAATCTAAAACAATGAAAGTTTCTCCTGGCTGATGAAGTGAATAGGAGACTCGAAAATCAGCACGAGGATAAACTTACGAGAACTCCACTTGAACTGGCTACTAAGTACGTAGCCGCTGCCTCCGGCTCGGTTATGATGAACAAGTTGTCAATGCTTCTATGGCCCAAGGTTCCAAAGCCCGAGTCTTGAATGGCAGCTTCCATTGCATACTGGAGGATTCGAGAGGAATTAGAGTACCATACCACTGGAACTGTGACAACAAAAGATACTGGGCAATCATCCGTAAACCCTCCATTTTCAGGCTGGGAAAGTTGCTGTCCAGTGTGTCTGAGAACTTCAGTAAGGAAGTCAGAGATGACGTCCTGTACATCTCTAGGGTTCTGGTCGCCTTTCTTCCCATATCTCCGGATAAGTCCCTTTTTAAGCATCTTGTCCAGCTGTGGGCGAAGTATGATCCGGTCATCCTGGGTGAATTTGGATCGAACTAACATGGACTTGGGCCGCTCAATGCGCAAGTCTGGATCACGGCTTGTATTTTGCAAGTATCTTTCGTAAAACACGTCGTAGCCCCAGAGAAATTTTCTGTCTTCCTCGGCGACTTGCTTTCCGCTTCCAGTCAAATTGTCACTGCCGCTAGCCGTAGTCGTAGYTGATGGAGAAGAAGCTTCTTCGTCGGATGTATCATCGTCAGACATCTCAGGGTCATCCGGGTCTCTGATAGAGACTCGTTCCATCTTCACAGGCGAGTACCAGCTTTCGGTGGGTATTTGATTGCGGTAGCCACCCACCATATCGCTTGGCCAATGCATGATATTGCGAACTTGTGTGGGGAAAGCCATCGGGAATCTCTCTGACGTTGGATGCGCATAATATGAGACAGAGGTGAAAGTGGTTCCGAAGTCTAGCCCAACTATAAATCGCTTGGGGGCGGCGACTTCATCTGAAGGAGCATCAAGAACGTCAAGCTCAGTGCGCTCTTGATAGGTACCAGGGGTGTGTGTATGCGGGCGCAGAGCCGGTCGTGTTGGCCTCTGCTCGCTTATCACACTGGATCGTGAGGAAAGACTAGGTGATCGATGGTGTAGTCTAGACACAGTTGGGGCAGGAAAATTTGCCAGTCTTGGACGCTTGGCTGCTGTTGGCAAGTGCTGTCGTCCGCGTTTAGTCAGCCTGACGTCTACAGAGCTCTGGTTTGGACGTCTCTCATGTAATTCATCTCTTTGTCCCGGATTTATCTTTTCCGTTGCAGTGTTTTGGGGAAGGAGCTCGATCGTTTCCCCAATGGTCGACTGGGACGCACTAGCAGCTGTAACTGCAGGCGATGCAGCCTGAGTACCGAGACCTTTTGAAAGCAAAGCGCTTTTGAGAAACTCGGGGTCTGCCAAAAGCTGGCTAATAGCATCAAGTTGCTGAGTATCGAGACCAGCCATTGTGGTCGYGAAGGAACGRGTTGGATTACACACCCAGATTGTCGAGGTTGAGAGGTGTATGGAAGATCCAGCCTAGCCGTGGTTTTCRTGTCGGCGAAGATGAAGTTGTAAATGTCRGGAAGTAGTATACGAATAAGTGTTGAATATRCCCTTAGAGGYACAGGCTTTCCAGACTCCATCAGCTGCTCCGGCTTGTGACGTCCCTYACCGAATATTCCGACAGAAGCAACCCATAGCAGCATTTCTGAATCCCTATCTTTCGGTGTGCCAGCCAGAAATRTTAGGTGTGCCGAGAATTGCATGCTTTCAGCTATTATTGTTGTGCAAAAGCAAGGTTGGTGAAGTTCCGATGCTGGCATGAGTTGTGGACCCCGCGCGGCTAAGATCTCTACCGCCTCACGAAGCCGTGAATCTTTTGGTAGCAGAACACACCTAATGAAGCACAACAGAAGTGAATGAGGCACTCTCTACTRTGGCTTTCCAGCCTGTTTCAGGGGGGCGTTCTTGTTGTTTGCTCGATCTCTTGGCGKCGTTGGCGGCGTGCGGGGGTGTGGGTGCGGGATTGATGCCTTGTACCCCTGCAATGTGATGCGGAGTTATCAGCCACCAACTCGGGATGCCGACCMAAGATCCGATCATTGGGGAAAAGAAAAGAAAGAAAATAGCGATCGTAAATGAGCTCAATGCTCCCTAATTATTGAGTCTGGAAGCTTGAACTCCCTTGTTGGCTAGTGGAAAGAACAGCCATTTGGGCTTAATATCAGTACAAGCACTCCAAACCCACAAGCCAACGAAGATATGAATCTAGATAGAAGCTGGAGTGACCAGGAAGACATAGCCTTGCTTGCATGGTTAGRTTATTGCTCCCGCAATGGTCTGGAATTCTTGGATACCATTGAAGATCACCTTGCAATGCTAGGTAGGAAGCCCGACGATGGAGAATGTCCGATTTCCAGACAACATGTGAAGGCTCGAATTGTGAGTCTGCTTCGAAAGTTCTTGCCTTCATACGAAGAGGGGACGATGAAGTTCGCTACCATCACCGAAAATGGATCTCGGGCGCTGCAGCTGCCCATCGCTACTCAACTCGAGGTCGACACGACTGTTATTGAATATACGACAATATACGCCCATCTAGTTGGTCGGACCACTTCCTCAGCAGAGCCAGATACGCTGCCTTCCCCAAAGGCAAGTGGAACGGCACGGTCTTCTGAAATGGAAACCATGGAAAACTTCACATGCGCTGTTAGCCCTCAAGACGTAAGTCTTTGTCAWAAAWYCTCGGCCTGCGGGTGAATGTTTACAACTAAGCGCCATAAAGAGGAACCAAATTAGACGAAAATCTTCACCAAGCATGCCCACGCCTACCATCCTTCATTCCCTTAAAGTCAGCCCTTACTCAAAGCACAATAATCATCATGAGCTACCAGCCTCAGGGTTCTTACCAGAAGAGAATACTAGAATCTCAGAGGGAGAGCTTTTAGGTCATATCAACACCAGCGAAGAAGGTAAAGACACCAGTCAAAAATCGCAAAACAGTCAGAACAATGCGGTCCTTCAACAGATCAYTCAAGATGCACAGAAATCTGTTGCCAGTGAGAAAGATACTGAGCTAAGAGAAGTACGTGCACAGTGGCGGCACGAGTCAGACGAGCTCTCCGAGYGCATACGACAGCTGGAGCGAAAAGAAGAGGAACTGGAGGCAGAGAAACACCACCTCATACTTGCCCGCCAGGAGCGTGAGGATGCGGGAAGAGACCCTCTAGAGACTGATCTATTTCGAAGAGACATGACGATCTGGAGACTTAGAGAGCGCATCTCTGAGTTAGAAAAGTTGAATGGGTTCATGCATCGGAATCCCCAGTATACGGTGTCTTTGGAGCAAGAGGAGATTGATGATGGGATGAGAAGAATCCAAGCTGAGCTAGAGTCTATCCTTGTTCCAGGTCCCATCAAAATCTTGGGACTTATCAGCAACCCTCATTTGGACTCGATTGTTCGGAGAATATGTCCAAATAGATTAGAAGGGGGAAGCGAGGTGAGATGGCTACGCACATACACCTCCAAGTTCAATGCCGAGATCGTTGTTAGGGCTTTAGTTCTCGGGGCTTTGAAGCAATGGGTATTTGACACCGACTTCCCCGCTTTCAGGCCTATGGATATGCGCTTACTTGGAGCCTATCATGAGGTTGTGATGGATCACGGTAATTACCAAACGCCAGTAACAATCAATCCACTGACAAAGTTTAGATGGCTGGGAAGGACTCCATAGTCTAGAACTAGCGGCATATTGTACTTTGATTCATAGAAATCGTTTTCAAAATGTCGAAATACCGAAGAAGGCGAAGGAACTTACGGCCCGGATGTTGACAACCCTATCACCTCTCTTCCCAGACATACCAATTCGTAGCCAAGCACCAGAGAACGCATCTAAAGACCGCATAAGAATACTAAGCGATGACGGGAAGTTTCACTTGACTGAAGTCTTTGAGTTAGCGCTTCGTCTGAAGGCAGAAACCGTTACCACCAATTTCCAGTACGAATTTGTGGTGTATCCGCCAGGAACACTACTCAGCACACTTGACGAGGGCACGAGAGAAGCGGGGAGTAGCTGCGCAACTGGTAGTGATCAGAGCATGATGCATCAGTGGTGTCAAGCTTCAATGCATACCTATAATTGGGAGTCTTCTTTCGCCCGGGGCGCCGCAGCAGACGCTCTRGTACAGCCAAATAATTTCATCAGTGCAACTAAGGAGAAGAGAAAGAGCAGGTCGAAGTATACCAAAATTCTTTCTATTGCAGCAGATGAGCAGAACAAACTGATGCCAATTAATTTGACCGTCGAAAGGAGCCAACAACCTAGAAATCAGAGTAAGATAGGCTCTGAACACCCCCGAYAGAAGAAGCACATCAGGTCTCCAGCCAAACACGGATGCAATGAGCCAGGCGATAATTCTTACCCTGAGAACCACGAAGGAGATGAAAGTGAAGACACGTCAATGACCTCTTCAAGAGTTTCAAACTATTCTTCTGGTAAGAAAACTCAGAGATCGTCTGCCGCGAAGTCTTGTTCCAAAATCGATGAGCTGCACGAGCGGCAAGGCAGACGCACTAAGACTATTGAGCATGATATGTATGAATGCAACTTCTGTGTGGCCGAATTTCAGAGCTCGGCCGCCATGAAGAAGCACATGGGTAGCCACCCCGAATGTCTCCAAACTGGACGAGGACATACAGCTCCAAAGGRTCGACTTGATAGCACCGAAGGAGTGTGTACCATATGCGGGACAACGCTCGTTTTTAATGTTGACAATGGAGCTTCTAAAGTGACCACTGAAGGAAAGTGCATGAGCTCTAATGCCCCCAAGAAAACTTTCAAAGAAGGGCACGCTCTAACATCGAAGGGAAATGGACCACCGTCAACGCCCGAGAAGAACTTCGAGTGCGGTACATGCGAACGCCAATTTGGACTGGAAAGCAGTCTTTCAAAGCACCAAAGAGACAGTAAGTCTATCCACGATGATGAATCTTGATACCTCATTGCTGATTATAACAAAGATCTATGTGCTCGCTGCTTTTGTTGCCCAGAAATCTTCCAGACTGGAATTCTTCTGAAGCAGCACTACAAAGATCATCACCCAAGCGAGGAAATTCCTCGCCCTGGCACGCAACATGGAAATGGTTCCCTCGAGCGCACCTCAGATACTCCTCGACTGGAGACACAAATAGTATCAAAAGCAGCACCGTCAAAAAAGCTTGTAACAGAAGGCAGTAAAGATCGAGAGGACCAGCCGCTTGACGAAGCAGTCAAGTGCAAGTGTGGGAAATTGTATCCTACCCTAAAGCGTTTGATTGATCATCAGAAACGTAAGTAAATCATAATAGCCAATGGGTTCTAGCTGACTACGAACAGGCGCTTGTCTTCAATGCCCAGTGTGTGCACAATGGCAGTCTGGGCGCATGGACTTGGAACGCCACGCCAAGTCCCAGCWTCCGGATCACCACCAACTCGTTAAATATGCAGTTGCCAACAAAGACAAARCGAATGTCTCGCCTCGTAAACGGAGGTTGAGCATCTCACCTGCTTCGAAAAAGCAGCATACTGGGTCCGTAGGTAGCAAGGGTCAAGGAGACGTAGGAGATGAGTTGGCCGAGCTTGTCAAACGACGACGTGGCTCAGGTAGAGGTATAAGGCCAGAAAATCATCAGGAGTCGGATTTCGAGGTAAAGTCATAGTTGCTAGAAGCCAAGGTTATCAGAACAAGGTCGAGTCCCGCGACTATCAGTAGAWCAGACTCAGAACCACATAAATAACAAGTCTCGTAGCGAAAGCATCGAGTGACGTTGCAACTCGACAGAAAGGTATCTTAGTAGGAACAACGGGTTYATATCATGATTAGAATGGACCATAGTCCCTGATATCGTTATCGCAAATTAATCATCCTCCAGCGCGAGGCCGCATCCAACGTATGAGCGAGTGCGCTTTTGTGGAGGAGCCCAATCCCATCACGTTCGTAAACACAGGGTTCACCATCACTAATTTCTTCACCCTCGTCGGTCCTTGCTAAAAGCATGACGTTGAAGAAATCCCAACTGTGCCACTCGCCTAGTATTTCTTCTCCATCTAACTCCATCTCTCCTGACGACGCCGACGCCTCTTCCCTTGTCTTCCGCTGTTGRTATTCAGAAAAATCAATCTCTTCGCTTTTCATGTTATRCAATGTTCCCGGTGATGCTTGAGAAAGCAGAAGAGTCTCTCTCGTTTGCCGTATAGGTTTTGCTGGAGATCTCTGCCTTTGGTCATCCCAAATGAAGCCACAGACACGATCCTCCGAATCTCTGAGTTCGAAAACAGAGCTTCCTCTGGTAGTTGCCTCGTTTGTAGGGYCAAGCGTGAAAGTAGCAATGACTGTTGCGAAGACTAGAGTACCAGGCGATAAAAAAGACGGATCGGAAGGCCTAAGTTGCATAGTTTCTGGCCATTTCGGAAGTGCTGAGAGGAGCTGCGGCTTCAGATTCCGGCCGTAAGGGTTACCTGGAGATGGGTTTCCGTATGTGGGACAGATGTCTGAGTCGTCTTCTTCATCGCTTTCGTCACTTTCTTCATCTTCTTTATCTGTACTAGAGCCTTCGCTCCTCGACTCGGCATCTTCTATACTGTGATTTCTCTGCAAATTCGTCATTGAGCTCGTATCTTGAGATCCGCCTGAAGTTGAATCCAACGAGCTYGGTACGAGAGTTGAAATAGCAGTCTTGTCACGCTCAGGATCCCACATCAAAACGATTTCAGCGTTCTCAAGAGTTATATACCACTCTATCCAAGTTCGTTCCAAGAGCCACTGTTGATCAAGAGAGCTATAAGTGTCACCGGCCATCATAATTTCACCGTGCCACCCAACCCAGGCCCAGCTAGGGAAGCCAGAGTGACGCTTGAAATTTTTCGACATCAAGTGACCCGTTCAAAGAATAGCCCAGTCAAAGGCAACAGCGGGCATAACGTAGAACATTCTTGTAGAAGCCATTGAAGAAGCCATCGCTTTCGCCATGCCCGCAAACGCGTTGAGCACGTCGGAAGGATACGTAAGTTGCCGCATTGTATA
Organism: Lachnum nothofagi; assembly: GCA_003988875.1. Lineage (NCBI taxonomy): Eukaryota > Fungi > Ascomycota > Leotiomycetes > Helotiales > Lachnaceae > Lachnum > Lachnum nothofagi. The sequence continues at coordinate 9,197 of QYSG01009336.1, forward strand.
CGCACAGACGGCTTGTGTATATCGTCGAAGAGGCCACGGAGAAGATGTGCGCCCGAGTGTGTTCGCTCCCTCCATCGGCTTTACGCCGTCAATTTCTGCCATAACATCTTCACGCCAGATTGAAGCTCGACAAGAGAAGAACGCCTTCCCGTCGAGGATCACTAAGCATCGTGGAGACAAGCAACCTTCTTGATATCTAATCACTATGAGTCTCTTAGATATTCATGCAGGTCCAGCACACCATAACTTACGTCCATCCTCTTTTTGCGTGGGGTGTCTTCATGATCGTTGCATCGAATGCGGGAAGTACTCCAAGCGTCCAGTCAAGCCCCATAGTCTCAGTGATGAGCTCTCTTTCTGGAGGACTACTCTTCCACCCGCGAAGACCAGCATCTGCATCTAGCCCCGAAGTAGCAACGATTGTAAGAGTTGCACGATTGTAAACAGCATCCATGTTGGATATGAGGACGCCTTTTGTTTCATCGTCATCTTGAGTGATGCAAAGAGCATCTACCCAGAGATATTGATATCCAAGAGCCTGAGTGAGATTAAATGCATCTTGAATCGTTTTTGGGGGCTTCATATTTTCGAATGCACCATGCATTCGAAATTGTGATTCGACGGACTTGAGGGTCATGAGATGGTTTGCTTGGCCCCACACGTAGCTCAAGGCAACGTATTTTGCCGCGGATGGCTTATCAACGAGACATTTCTTGTCCACATCAATAACCGTAAAATTCGTTGATATAGCGGGGTGGGGTAAAACCTGAAGGTAAGATTGCCCACAGTCTTCACCGTGCATCTCTACACACCTTCGGATCCAACCTCGTATCATGTTAGGGTCAATCGACTCAGTGATCTGTCTGCCTCTTAAAAATCCATCCGCAGAGGCTTCATCTACTAATTGAATGCAGTGATCCGTATTACTACCTTCAATTCCTAATCTAGGATACAGAGCTGATCCATACAGATTCTCTGCATCATCGCTGTCAGGGTCATACTCGTAATTGTTTTGGCTCCATGTCATTTCCCATTTTGTCTCATCACTCTGCTCATTCAGGATTTCGCCTTCATTCTTGTACAGCGYATAGAAKACCAAACGGCAAAGCGGGCATGCGGTTTTGTTGCTGCGGAGATAGCCCACCGAGCCGGTTGAGACAAGRCTCTGATATCTGCCTTCTGGCTCGAATGGCGGCCGTTGGAAATCATCGCGGTGGAAATCAAGCGCTGAACAGGTTGAGCATAGATTGTAGGAGTCGGTAGACATCTCTCTGTTCGGACGGGGGGTCCTCTGTCTTCGATTAAGGTAGTGAGATGCTGTTCAGCTGTACTGGTGTCGCGAGAGAGCACGTGTGCCTGTGTCTGCGAGCAGCGGATTAGCGAAACAGCCACTTTGGCATACGTATGGAGTAGGCTTTAGAAGGGTTCACCGGCCAACCGTAATCACCACCCAACCAAAACCCTATTTTTGGACTACCATTAACTTCAAAAATTAATAATAAATCAATTATTTATTTAAATCATTCGAAACTTCGGAAATATTATTAAATATATTTTTAAATTCTATAGAAAAATAGCAGAAAAAATCGAAAATCATTTATATGCTTTTTTTTAAAATTTTATAAATAATTTTATTAACTATAAGTTTTTTAAATATATTTTATAATCTTTTAAATTTTTCTAAATTCAATTTAAATAATTATTATTAATTTAAATATATTTTGCTTATTTGGTATATACTTCAAAATAGCATTACTTTAATATATATAATTAAAAAAACCAAAATCCATTATAAATAAATATGTAAAAACAACTTTATTTTTATTTATATTTTTTTTCTATATTATAATATTTTAACTTACAAAGCTTTCTATAAAAACTCTATCAAATGGTTTTTTAAAAATTAGAAATATTAATGAATAGGAATAATTCGCTGGTTCTATATATTAAGCCTTTTTTAGCAAAAACTTTATTTTTTTATCGATTGCCTTAATTTCTATTAATATACTAATTTTATAAAAAATAATAAAAATAATAAAAAATCAATTATAAATAATTTTAACAATAATAATTAATATTTCATTGACTTAACTAACTTAACAAAAATTTACTTAAAAAAAAATATAATAATAGCTTTTAATAAAAATTATTAGTTTTAATTTAAATTAAAAGCTTTCGATTACTTTTCCAATAATAATAATACTTTTTTTTTTGATATTTATACTTTCTAGGCTTTTAAGCTTATTATATTTAATAATAATACAACAAATAGAAAAAACTAAAACTTAATACGTTTTATTAACTTCAATAATATAAAAACTAAATAAATATATATATAATTTTTTTTGGGAGTTTAGCAGAATAAAAAAGCTTAAGAAAAAGATTTATAAAAATAATTAAAGTTATTTTATTATATTTATAAGGTTTTTTAAAAGCTATTTCCCCTACAATTAGCGCCTTGTTTGCATAATCCTCCGCAAATATATATTCGCTATATTTGGCCTAAGTTTTTTTTTTTTTTGGTAAGCTTTTATTTAAGTTTTTTTTTAATTTTTTTGAATATATATTAATTGTTGTTTTTTAGTTTTTTAGCTAATTAATTTATATTCTATAAACCACTGATTTTAACTAATTAACTAATATATATTATTGTTTTATGTTTTTATTTAATTTAATTATTTTTAACTTTAACAAAAATCAATTATTTTAACTATTAACCGTTAAAATAACTTTCTTTAAATGCTTTAATATTTCTATATTTAAGCAAAACTATAATGCCATTAAATATATATTATTTTAATGTTTTTATTACCGCCAAAGACTTTTTTCCTTTATATAAATATAAACTAACTGTAAATTTAGTTAAACCCAATAAAAAAATTAATCAAAAAAATCTCCGCTATTTTTTTAAATTCAATAAAATATATAAATTTATCTGAGCTTTCCGCAACCTTTGCTATGCCGTTGTTGGCTTATATAAAAATATATAATTAATAATTTATAATATTATTAATCGCCAAATATACTATAATTAAATTAATAATATAGTTTAGTATAATATAATTTTATAGTTAATAAATAAAGAAATAAAGATCTTTAGAAAAATAGAATATATACATTGCCGCTATAATGCTAGGCTTTAATATAAGAAGATTTGCCGTTGGGATAAACGCCAAAAAGTATCAAAAAGCTATATTTTAAAAAAGCAAATATAATAATAGATTAGGCTTGCAAAGAGGCCATTATTGCCAAATAGCTATAATGCTTATTTGCTTAATAATAGCTTTCTTGGCAATCTTTAGACTTCTGGCTTTAAACCTAATAAATTCTTTTTAATAAATTATATATATTTTAAGTAATAGAAAATAGATTTAAAGCTTATTTTTATATTGGAGTTTAAAAAATTTATAAAAAGTTTATATAATAATATACCTAGTATTTTTAATAATTGAAATAAAACTTTAAATTATATATTGGCTTATTATATATTTTATAATATTATAGAAATAATAATATTATATAAATTGCTAGGATTTTTAAAAATACTTTAATTAACAACTATAGTTCTTAATACCTTAATTAAATTTTAATTACAACATTTAAAACAAAAATAATTACAGTAATAAAAAAAAAACATTTGAATATATTTTCAATAAAATTTGTTTAAATAATAAAAATAATTAATAATAAAATAAATTAAAAATAAAAATTAAATCAAATCATAACTAAAATACTGCAAAAAACGCCATTTTTTAAATTTAAATATTACTTAAATATAATATATAATTTTAATATAAACTTTTAACAATATTTTAATTATATGATTATTTTTTTCTTTTTTTTTTTAAGCTTTTAGGCAGTGGTTTCTATTAAACTTTTTTTTTCACCTTCTTTTCCATATAAATCTTAATAATAAACTATTTATTTCCTTTTTTTTTAAGTTTTTGGTAAAGCTCTGATTAAGGATATATTTAAACCTATTTTCTTGGCCTTTTATATAGCCTAATAGCCTTTTTAAAAAAAAGATTTGGCAATGCCGATAATCCAAAAAATAAGGAAATAAATGCTATAGCTTCGACTAGTAAAGTCGATTATTTTAAAAAAAATTTAAATAATAATTTTAATGGCAATTAAACAAAAGATTTAGCTAGAAACTTTAAAAGCAAAAGATCTAAATTAAATTTAATTAAAAGTATTATTGCTATAAGTATTATTAGCTTTTAATACCTAAATTTTAAGTTTCTATTAGATCTAAGCTTTTTCGCCTTAAAAACAAATATTACAAAAGAGATGCATATAAATGATTTAATAATCTTTTGCTTTTATTTCTAATGCCTCTATTAAACTCGCTTTTAAAAAACTTTTTTATTAAATATTTATATTTTTCTATTGTTAATTTTAATATTATTTCTTTTAGTTTTTTTATTTTGCTTTTACAAAGTTTTTATATTATTTTCTATATTATTCCTTTAAATATAAATTTTAATTATTGCAATAAATATATTTTTATTTATTTTTAAAAAAAAAATTTTAATATTATATAATTTTTTTTTAATAGCTTTTTATATTAGGGCATTAATTTTAATAATATTATAAGGCGTTTTTATAAGTTTTATAGTTTCTATTAATGGCCGGAAAATTAGAAAAGTAGTTATAAGGCTAGTTGGAAGACTTATAATTACTTTTAAAAAAAGGCTATTAATAAATCGGATTTTATAAAATAAAAATAGCTTTTTTGGCGGAAATAGCTAATTAAATATAAAACAGAAATTATAAGGCCAAATACTAAATTTAGCTTAAATACTTTTAATATTATATTTATTAAAAACTAATATTTAAGCTTTTTTATAAAAATCCAAAAAATCGACTTTATCTATATTATAGATATAGCCAAAATAAATATACTTGGCAATTAATTCCTTATAATAAACTAATAAAAGGCCAAATAAACTTATATCCAAAAGTTATAGTAAATAGGTAAAATAAGCTAATAAACAAAAAAGAATAATATTATTTGTAAAATAAAATCTAATTATTTTAAAAATAATATATAAGCTATAACTATTGAAAAAAAGCATTTAATAGCTTTTATATATAAATTCTTAAATTTCTAATTTAAATATTTATATAAAATATTTTAATTTAAGTTTATTATTAGTTTAGCTATTTGGTAATATGCTAATAATTTCTTTTTTAAATAGAAAATACTTAAACCATTGGTTTTGGTATAGTTTACCTTTAAATATAAATATTAGTTTAAGGTAGTGGCTAAGAATCAAAATAGTTTCAATTATTGTTATTTATTTGCGGTTTTTATTTTATATTAAATTTATAGGTTTACCTTTGAATTATTTGTATTAAAAAATAAAAATCCTTTGTTTAATAATAATTTTTAGTATAATACTTTTTTTATTTATATTATAAATATTTTATTTTTTAATATTATATTTTTAAAATATAAATTTAAAGAATTTAAAGAATTTATAAATAATAGAAAGTTTTTTAGCATTAGTTTGCTTTTTATTAAAAAGTTTGGCTATCCTAGGTATAATTTCAAAATGTTTTTTAATAAATCAAATAATCCAATTAAAACCTAAATCTTTTATATTTTCTTTTGCTTTAAGCATTTCTTTTATTAGCTTTTATATTTATTAAAGCATAGAAAAAAAGCCCTAAATATAAAGTTTAATAATTTATTCGATTAAAACCGCTTTTTTTACCGGTAAAAAGCATTGTTTTTAGACGGTAGTTTTTTTTTTAAATAAAGTATAGTATTTTGTATAATCTATAAAAATAAAATATATAATTCTATATTTTTTGGAAAATATACTAATATATTTTCTGCCTTTTAATCAAATAAAGGCTTATTTGGCATTATTAAGCCTTTTAGTGTAAATATACATAGGAATTTTAAATTAAACTAAATAAACGTTTAATATAGCGGAATTAATAGCAAAAAAGTCAAGGAATCGTTTAATATACTTACTTAATAATAATTTAAAATAAATTAAAAATTATTATTAATTAAAATTAAAATTAAGATTTTCGGTTGGGTGGTGATTACGGTTGGCCGGTGAACCCTTCTACCAATTAAGTTAYTTAATCAAGCTCAAACCACAGCAAATTTACATCCAGATCAATTTTTCATGGTAGTCACAGCTTGCCTAGGTGTGAACCATATTGAAGAAGAAATGCATCTAGCCACGTGATTTTCTGGTTCGCTAGCTGGAATTCAATGTACGCCTTGATACTATATTTTGATAACTGATGTGTGACTTGACGCTTTATCGGCCTCAACCAAATCCAAACCAAGTGAATATCTGGGTAAGGCTTGCACAAATGMGACGGTGTCTTTTGAGATTTTCTTCGTGTAGTTGATAGAGACAGTTGAAGGGTCCAGGATCATGTATAATTACGTCTTCGGACGGTCGGCAATACCCTTCCCTACAGCTAAACTAACATAACTTACTTCTACGGGGTCTTGTTGAACACAGCTTGTTGTCTAGAAAAGTGTGAAGGTGAATTTTATTTAATAATTCTCAAGATGAATCTACTATCCGTTTGAGATTGCCCTGTGAAATAGACCATATGCCGAGTTCGATGCTACATTTCCTCAACCACATAGAATTTCTCACTCCAAGTGAGACAATCGARAATCTTGGAAGAAATTGATCAAGATAAGATGGCTTTTGTGATGCTGAGTCAGCGTTCTGGGTTTAACGGTTGTATATAYTAGAGTTCCAATGCCAAACAAGGTATCCTGCCATATTAGAAAGTCCCAGGATCGAAGGCCGCTGAGATGCTGACCTGCCCTTGGCCTAGAACCTCGCCTGTGTCTGGATCTCTGGCTTCATATTTTAAATTCCTATCCACTGCAATTGGAAATAGATCGAATTCGATGATGTAATGAGGCTTTCCGTGGACAACTCCTTCCTTGTCCTTCTTAGGATTGACGCGTTGGAGTTTTCCCTCCTTTTTTAAATGGCTCATGTCAATGACGACGATGCCGCCTACCCAGGCAGCTAGTAGAACTATTATCAGCAAAGACGGGATAAGTGGTATGCGAGTAGAAACGGTCATCGAAACTTGACTTACTCTCATTAGACGGATGGTCGACATGGTAATGAGATTCCATAGCATCATCCGAACCGTAAACGACCTCCTCACACTTGAACTCGGTCTCCTTAACGTCGAACATATGGATCGATCTCAAAGGGCTAAATGTATGTCTGCGTGGTATCGGTTCATTCTAAATCGATGAATGAGGGGAGGTTTATGAATTTGGGTAGTGTTAACGATCTCACCTTCACTATGAAGTACTCAATGACCCTAACGTAAAATTGGTCGTCCAGCGGATCTCGATATCGATAGGCACCTTTGTGGCCTTCAATCTCTGGAAAGTGCAAGTGCGTCCGAAGAAAGCCGAAACTCGAGTGAGCTAAGCGTTTCGAATTGTCATTGACGTCTAGATGATGCAGAACACTTCCACATGCGACAACAGTCGAACTGGAGAACTTAGCCTGACGAAATGAAAGTGCCAATTTTGAGAACAAACCTATCATGGTCGTCATCAGGATCAAAGATTTCAATCTTATACGGCAAATTGTTTTTGCTTGTGAATCCAGACAAGAAGCGGGGGAGATAGGCCCGTAGTGACGGTGACGCCCCGAACCCGCCAACTAAAAACACTTTCTTTCATTGGACTATCAGTCATAAAACAYATTTGAGCTTTAACCTTATGAACGCACCTCCGGTCTTTTTCCATTGACAATGGCCGTTCTCAGCTGAACCTCCAAAACGTCGCAGACTCGGTCAAGAAGAGGCTTGAATATCTCTTTGAGATCCTCCCTAACATTCAAAGTGAGTCCTAATGAACATGTATGATAGAGAGAAGAGGCTGGCGCTACGTACGAATTGAGAAGTATGAGACCATTTTTGAAACGTTTGATCGGATCCGCTTTCAAACCCCAGATCCTGAATGTAATATGGGATAGCCTGTCCATGATATTTATATGTTTCTTCCTAGATTCAAATTCATGGATAGGGCCATTGATTATGGACTCGATGGTCTCTCCGTTGGTAATCAGATACCGTTCACCACGTAGTCGCGTCCGGAGATGCTCAGCAAATCGATCGTTCAGATACGAACCCCCGCAATTATCGCCTAGTCTTTGTTAAATTTGTCCGACGCAGAAGCTGAGACGAGGCTTTACCATTCGGCTGACCAATTTGTCTCTCTAACGCTAAAGGGTATGAGTCACCAACCTCATGTGAGGATGCATCGACAGTTCCACCGCCACAGTCAAGGACCGTGATGGTATCACCAGGCTTGAGGAATGAGCTTCTAGATCTTTCAACAAAATCACGGACACGACACTTACATGAATGTTGGTAGCCGTAGCAAGAAGGTATTTCGCGGCTGCTTCTGGCTCCGTCGTAATATACAAATTGTCAATACTCCCATTTGATAGCTGGCCGAATCCCGATCGTTCGATGGCGCTCTCTATACTGTATTGCAAAACACGCGATCCAGGCGGTGCCCAAATGACGGGAACAGTGATGACAAAAGAGATCGGGCAATCTGGCGTTAGCCCAGAATACTTGGTCAATTGACCCCATGCATGTCTGAAAACCTCCGTAAAAAAATCCGACATGGGGTCCTGGATGTCTTGAAGGTGTGGGATCTCTGGCTTTCCATATTTTCGGATGATTTCTTTTCGTATAAGAATATCCAATTTTTCTCGCACATCTGCTCGATCAGATTGGGTATGCGAAGAGTCCAGTAGGATGGATTTTGGTCTCTCGATGCGAAGATCTGGACTCCTGTCGGTGTTATCATAACGGCGCGCTTGCGATACACCATAACCCCACAGATATTGACCACGTTCCTCGATCTCAGTATCATCGTCTTCGCGAGGCTTCAATCTGGAAGCGCGACTCGTGGCACGAGTGTGGTGATTAAGGGATCGGGTTCTGGAAATGTTGCGGGGCAAATACATGCGAAATTCTTCATCAACGTTGGAGGAGTCGTCTGGGTCGTCGAGTTCGAGCTGATTCTTCTGTGGTGGTCGGTCGAGCGGGATTGGCGCATACCAACACTCTGTGGGGACTTCTTTCATAAGACCCTTTGCATCATCGTGGGGCCAGTTCTTGATGCATTGGACATCTCCAGGGAAGACTTTGGGGGGAGGCTCATCTACTGGGTAGGACGTATATGCAAGACAAGTATTAGTTGTCCCAAAATCAACACCGACTACAAATCTTTTCAGTCGAGTCACCTCATGTTGACTTTCTGAATTGGAGATTGAAGCAGGAGCGTTCCTATCTTGGATGGGGGAAGTAGGAGATGGCATGTTCTCCTCTACCGCTGCTGCTTCTCTCGCAATGTCTCGCAATTGCGATGTTGTTTTGCTACTTTTCATCTTGCTGGCACCTTTCTTCCGCTTCTTCGGTTTTGCTATTCGTCTACCGGGCGCAGCGGAAGCGGACTTCTTAAGAGGGAACCTTGAACACCTGGGCCGACTATTTGCGGACGAATCCATAAGATGCCTCGATAGTGGTTCGGCCGTCGCGAGCTTCTGATGGTGATTGCCATCTTCTTCCCTATCGGAGTGCGACGGGCTGTAAGTCGAGTGATTTGGTCGAACATCTGGTGTATTTTGATCAAGTTTCGGTCCTTGAAGACTCGAATCGCGGTTCTTGTTGATGGCTGGGAATCCRAAGTGGTTGGAAATTGATGAAGGAATGGAGAATCCAAGTCCTGCCATGATGACAAATAGGTTTGTTCAGAAGAAAATAAGTGTTTCAGAAGGGACTTCAAATTCGAAGGTTGGAAAAATGAAATGGATATGACACCGAGCGCAAACACAAAAGTCTTCGGCCCCTATGCCGAGCCGAATTCATTCGTCTTGCCATATCGTAGAAACTCGAGACATCCAACAGGCGCTAGCATTTTAGCATTGGCTGAGTAGCATTCGTTTAGGTAATGCGGACAGACATGTGCTTAGCGAGTACTTCTAAGCCAATCCTCAGCTGTACTAAAATGTGGATGTCTCGAGTTTCTACGATATCAGCCAGTCATTATGGGGCACTGAAATCGACTAATGCAGGCTCGCGTCCCGACATGGCTTGAAAACGGCCATGTGCAACCAAGTCTTAATCTTGGCCCTTCCAGTAGCTCTGGCAATTATTGGGTACTTTCTCAAGTCCCCAATAGTCTCTGCAATTATTCTTCAAASTAGCGACAAATTAGACTAAAATTTACATCTTCRGACTTTCACTGTACTTGCTTTTTGGAAGAGCCCCTGGCGCTGGGGTGCGGGGAAGGTGTGGGCGGCATCCAATTCGTCGGATGCTTCCCTGGCCCTTGCAACTACCCTGGATTTGTGCAACATGAAAACGCCGCCACCAACAAACGACCAACAAGATAAAACATGAAAACAGGCAACGAAGCCGCCCTTCGGACGTTCGGCATTCTTCTCCGTGATTTTCAGGGTCTGGACGGCTCCCCAGAGTTTTGGCCTTCAGATTTTCCAAAGAAGCTTTCTCAACTCGACGCGACCAATGGTGCTCCCTCCAGATTACCAGCAAAGCAAAGCCGAGAAAAGAAACGCATTTCTCGCAACTACAGGAACACAACAACTAGATTAAGCTAGTTAAACATCGAGGTGCGCTTTGGAGACAAAAGCTAACCGGTGAGAGGTCAGAAAAGGGGCAACAAGAAGCCCAACACGTGACTTTGGCCCAGGTCAGCGGGTGTATCAACTTCCCAAGACATTTTGGCTGACTTGCTGACATGGAGACCAGAAGGTTTAGTCAGAGACCAAGAATGCGGTTTCAAGCTGAGTCCACTGATCTACATGAATCACCGCTCACACCTATGCGACAACGGGAAAATAGCTTCGAAATTCCCAAAGGTGGCTCAATGACCGACAAACATCGTGGCTCRGACGAAAGCATAAATATCCCAAGCCAAGACCGCCTATACAACGGGGAAGTTTTCGACCGCTTGGAGCACCAGGTGGTACAAAAGTCTCGAGAGATTGCAACTATACGAGGACAATGGCGACAGGAGCACGAAGAGTGGGCTGAGCGAGAACGAATCATRAAGCAGACCGAAGAATCACTGAGATCAGAAAACAAGGCTTTGATGAAGGTTCAGCAACAACATGAATGTGAAAGTCCAAATTGTCTCGAAATTCGACATCTCCGCCAGATCCGGGACAATGGCCAGATGGCCGAACGGATCCTCGCGAGATCCAAATTTGAGACATTGATTGAAGAAGACAATTTTCGAAGAGGCCTACTGGAACCGAAAATCCTCGATGAAAAGATAGAAAAGATTCAAATGGAGCTGGAGTGTTTAGCGCCGTCTCATGACATCACGAATCCGAGTTGTATCATTGACCCAACTCTAGGAGATCTCATCCGCACGATTTCCACTGTCAGGGTAGGCRTGGATCAAGCTCAGTGGTTGCAAAGAACAATATTGAAATTCGAAACGGAGACCATCGTCAGAGCTCTTGTAGTTGGAGCATTGCGCGATTGGGTTTTCGCAACAGATTTTCCCAATTTTGATGATCCAAATGCGCGTCTTCTTGAAGCTTACCGCGAGGCGGTCAAGAGAAACAGTTAAGTGTCTCAACCGAACTAAACCAGATAAAGCTCAATGCTGACTTATCCAGATGGAGCGCATAGGCTTCATAACTTGGACTTAGCCGCTTATCACATCTTCATCAACCGATCCGAGTTCAAAGCTGCAACCATCCCGAAAATAGCGGCAGAATTTGCAGCTAGATTCTCTGGGGCCCTTGAACCTCTGTTCCCAAATGCTACATCTCAACGAGAMTTCGCATCCTGGGGCGAAAATCATGGAGCTGCCGAAGATAGACGTTCTCGCCTTCAGGCAATCTTCAGGGCAGCACTCCAGCTCAAAGCTATCACGAAAGCGACGAGTGGCCAATACGAGTTCATACTCTATCCAATTGGAACATCATACAAAGGACATGTACCGGCAGACATGTCAACACCAACCGGCGCTTCTGGCAGACCCGAAGACACTTTCCAATGTCAACACTGGCAATATGCGTCATTTCATTCGTATGCTGCAAGGCCTGCTGTTCCGAATGGGTCATTAGTAAGCTTTCAAACTCCACTGGGGAGCGCAGAACAGTCAGAGCAGACCAAGTTCATCATGGCCTCAAAATTGGAGCCAATGAACGAGCCTCCAGAYAGTGGGGAGACAGGCGCTAATCCACTGCTTTTGAGCCAGCCAAGAGTAATTGACACTGGTTCGAGTGCGTCCACGGGAGGGAAGAGGTCACTGGACGAACAGACGGGTCAGCAGCGGGTGACACAGGGCATATTTAAAGCACCAAGTCGGCGAACCACACATGTAATCTGCACAGCGGATCAACAGTCTAAAGATATAGCTCGCCCCGGCGAGATGATTGCCTCCACAAATAAGGCATTAGAGACGACGACTAAAGCTATCCCAATATGCCCCGAATGCAAGGCAAAGCTTTCGAGCAGAGATACCCTGAAACGTCATCAGAGAAAAAGTATGTATAGTCCCTGCTCACTCTGTCTTGTCCRCGCTTATCCTTCACGTAGAAGCATGTGCAAGATGCCCAAAATGTTCTTTGTTGTTTCCGAGCAGAGCAGACTTGAAAGCACACCAAAACGAACACGGGGTTTGCGGCACAGGCGAGTTCCGAACCAGTCCCTCCCAAGATGAAGAGTGTGATCCTGGGTCGTCAAATCGAGAAAGCGCCCAACCTCTGACCACGGCGCCTGTTGAGTCAGAGACAGTGGTGAAAAACTCGAATGGCCAAAGTACAGCTGCCCCGCCTTCTAACAGTGGCGAGAAATCTCCTAGAATATCACCTCGAATGTGTCCATTCTGTAAGGCCGTATTTTCCAAGCCAAGTGCTGTTAAACGTCACTTAGATGAAGGTAAGCCAATCATTCCGGTGATATTGATTAACTTGAGCTGACTCTTGAGATTCGTGTCCTCGATGCGTTGAATGTGGCGAGGTATTCTCGACGGCGAAACTGATGAAAATKCATAGATCCTCGAAGCACGACGCATTCGCCAGCGCCTCCAATCAAGATGCAGCACCAAAGGACTTGGAGAATCTTGAGCCACACAGAGCACAGACACCACAAGTCACCGACTCAGCAGTGGGCCTAGACGATGGTCAACGTCCACAATCTGAGGAGTTTGGTTGTACCCTATGCTCGAAAGCCTTCTCCAAACAACACGGTTTGGTAGCACACATGGGCAGGTCCCACCCTAGGCAAAAGTATGCGAAAATTGCCCGGAGGATGAAACGGCCGTTTGACCCCGACTCGTCAGACATCGTCGGCCACGAACCTGGAAATAACCATAATAATTCGAGAAATCCATCAAAGCGTTCCAGGCGAAGCTCCACCGTCCAAGCTGGAGATGGCCATTGTCCAGACGCGGCCGAATCAGACACTGATGAAGACGCAGAGGAGCCCGACGATGACTACCACCCCAGCCAAAAAGCAGCAAGACAAGCACGCAGCCAGAGCAACACGAGCGTCCAGCAACCCCCCACTCAACCGGTTCATTGTGCAAAGGAGCTTCGGGCTTTTCTCGGCGTGCACATTTTTTCTAGCAATGTCTAAGGAGGCATGCTATTGTAGCCCCAGAAGAGTTAAGGGCGATGTCTCACAACTGATGGTACATCTCATTGCTTTCCTGAGCCATGCTGTGCCGTGAATGGAAGACAGGTCTTACGTAAAATATGCATATTAGAACCGAGGTGTGCAGTAAGCAATGGCACAGAACCCTTACAATCTCCGTCTTCCCATCTCAGTTCAGGAGTTTCGCGACCTGTTCTCCAGCGATTCTGCCAAACACCACGCACTCCAAAAGCGACGATCCACCCAAGCGATTATCACCATGGATCCCACCAGTCACCTCTCCAGCCGCCCACAATCCCTTGATCGGGTTTCCCTGCTCATTCAACACCTCGCTCTGCGGACTTATCACCACCCCACCCATCGTGAAATGCACCGCTGGCGTCACCTTCCCCACATACACAATCGCATCCTCATCAATCTCTCTCAACCTCCAAAACCCAAAATGCTTTCTCCCAAGCGGATCAGGAACACCGCCATACTCAACAGCACTGTCAGAATACTCCTGCACAGCTGGGAGAATGCCAGCTTCTCCAACTGTCGTCTGCGTCAGCAGGCCTTTCCAGAGGTAGAAGTCAACGTGTGATGCTGCGTTGACGTAGACGCCTTCGTCGATCACGAGTTGTACGTCCCATTGTTTAGGTGAGTCGGAGGTGGGCGGCACGGCAGTGATGGCTGCTGTGACGTTCTTCCGCGTCTCCATTTCGTTGACGAACCGCTTGCCGTTTCGGAGGAGGAAACCGCCTTCTCCGCGTAGTACTTCGGCTGCGAGAAACTTCGCGGGGTTTAATGGATCTTTCGGGTCGATGAATGCGGTTGGGTGGACTTGCACGTGTTCCATATCGAGAAGCTGCGCTCCCACACTAGTAAGTAGGGCCTGTGATCCAGGYCGGGCTTCATTCGTTGATGGGAATCCGGCTAGATCGGGTCGATACTGCGCCAACATTCCTTTTGCGTCACCGCCAAAACCACCACTGGCAAACACGACAGGACCATGGAGTTCCTTGGCTTCRTCCCCAGAGCTGTACTTCACACCCGTGACTTCACCATCCTTCTTCAACACCTCGGTAACAATCGACGAAGTCTCAAGCTCAAACAGTGGACTCTCCTTCAATTTCCCCAGAAGAGCAGAGATAATAGCGGCACCAGGCGGCGTCTCCCCCTTCCCCCTATGCGTCCTCGCGAAACTATGCCCACCCAATTGCGCAACTACACTCAAATCCACGCCCTTCTCCTCGACCAACCACTTCACCGCATCACTACTGCTATTCGYCAGCGTCGAGATCAGACTTTCCCTATGCTCCGTCTTCGTCTTTAGCGCTTCGCCGGCGGACTTGACGGTGTCCTCGTAGAACTTGGTGTCTGGTTTCAGCTGATATTTGGTGGGCGCGCCGTTGATACCGGATGAGGCTTTGATGGAATTACCGCCAGGCTTGGCGGAACGCTCGAGGAGACGAACGGGGATGTTGTGTGCGATTAGGGTTGAGGCTGCGGAGAGCCCGGCGAGGCCGGAGCCGACTACTATGGCGTGTTTGTCTTTGGGCATGGTTGACACTAGGCGCTTGATGAGGATGGGCGTGATGGCGGTAAGAAGGGAAAGGAGTATTATCTTGAGAAGGCGCCTTCCTTTCATGATTGCGGATTCAACGCTTTATATAGCTCTGTGGTTTGTTGAATAGTATAGCTTAATGGTGCAACATTTCGGTATTGCCTATTTGGTCCTCTGGGAATCAGGAGACAAATCGTGCCATGTGAGAATCCGCCATGTCGGATGACGGCGCGACGCTAGAGAGCTTACGCCGACTCGGCATACCTTTCGGACACTCATAGAAGCGCTGAATATTAATTGAGATCCGCATATTGGTCAGGACGGATGTTGTTGTGAATTCGATGGAAGAGGTGAGGTTGGATTTGAGKCGGCGCTAGAGACGCTCCCGACATGCATGACTCGTGCCGAGCTGTCAAAACAACGCCCCATGACCTTCCCCTCCTCCATTCCCTTGCCTACCCCAGATTTCAATTCACATCGATATTAAAAATAGATTTCCTTGTATATATCATGCTTCCACGCGCTTAGAAAACATCAATCCCTTTTCAAAATGCATTTATTCCCCCTTCTTTCCTTGGCATACATCTCTTCAGCTACCGCGCAAGCTTTGAATAGCTTCGATGGACYAGACTACCATTCCCTCCCCAACGACACTCTCTTCCCCGGGCCGTGGGAGGCCAATATCCGAGCCCCAGTCAATAAATCGTACATCCAGCCCGCGAAGATCTTCGCATTCGAAGGCGCTGCCGAGGGAGCTTCGAGCGTGCTCTTAGACGCAGATGCGAATGGCGRGTTGGCGTGGGTGATGGGCCCTGGAGGTCTCATTACATTTGAATTTGCGGAGAACATTGCAGGACGGTATTTCTTCTCCRGCTCCAGTTGATTGGCACAATGCTAATGACAGCAGAGTATGCTTCGAAATCGACGGCCTGAAAAACGACCCCTACCTCGTCCTCTCGTACTCCGAATCCCCCTTCTTCACAGACCGGCAGACAGACACGACGGGCGACCAATTGGAGCGCGATCTGCCATTGAAGTTTGCGATTACACATAAAGGGAGCAATTGTGTTGCGCCAGGGTATAATAGGGGTGCGTTCAAGTATTTGACAGTGTTTATGCCACAGCGGGATGTGCCTACGGAGGGGTTCTGGCATGATGGGCATGAGGCGCTTCAGAGGGAGATGAGACAGGATCTGCCATGGTATAAAGACCTTGGGCAGAAGTTCTTAGGTTTGGGGCAGAGCAAGAAGCATAAAGACCCCTCAGTTGTGACCTCGAAGCTGTGGGTCAATTGCACGGCGTTTCCTTCAAATCCAAATGGAAGGGCATACACGGGATATTTCGATAGCTCTTCAACGTTGCTCAATCGCGTCTGGTACGCGGGGGCATATACCCTACAGCTGTCGACTTTAGATCCGYAGGAAGGAGGCTCGCTGATTGACTTCAATCGCAACTTCGATCACAATAATGCCCCGCAGGGAGCTTGGTACTCGAATTACACGATCGCCAATGGTACTGCAGTTACCACCGATGGAGCGAAGCGAGACCGCATGGTGTGGCCTGGTGATATGACGATCGCCGTTCCCGGGATCGCTGTCTCCACGTACGATATGCTGGCTGTGAGGAATGCGCTGGATACGATTTACCAGCATCAGTACGGTGATGGGTCTATGCCATACGCAGGGCCTCCAATGGGAGCTTTCGAAGAGTTCAGCGACACATACCATCTTCATACTTTGGTAGGGACGTACTTCTACGTCCTCTACTCAGGTGACCTTGATTGGTTGAAGACGAGATGGTCCGCCTACAAGACTGCCCTGGAAGTCAGCATCACGAAAGTAGACGAGTACAATCTCTTGCACGTGTCATCTGTATTCGACTGGATCCGCCCCGGCATGACAGGTCACAACGTCGAAGCCTCGACGATCCTCTACGAAGTCCTCGGAAACAGCATCAAGCTGGCAGAATGGCTCACTTCATCCCCCAATAGCTCAGACCTAACATTAGAAGAAAGCATTGCAAGGAGCAAGCAAGAGCGAGAACAGCTTCAAGAAGAGGTTAAAGGCAAACACGAGACATGGTCGCAAACACGCGCCCGCCTCCGCAAAGGCATCGCAACCCTCTACTGCCCCACCGACAGCCTCTTCTCCGACAACAAAGGCCGCCGTTCCTGCACCGGCTCGGAAAAAGTCCTCCCCCAAGACGGCAACTCCTGGGCTTTACTCTCCCGCGCCGCCGACCCCTCTTTGGCCCCCAACATCTCCCAAGCCCTGCGTGCCCGCTGGATCAAGTACGGCGCTCCCGCGGTCGAATTCCCGAACGTCATCTCGCCTTTCGCCTCATCGTTTGAACTACTTGCTCATGCGGCGGCAGACAATCATGATGCGGCGGTGGAGCTGATTGAGTTGATGTGGGGGTATATGCTTGATGGGCCGGGGATGACAAATTCCACTCTTCTCGAAGGCTACCGCATCGACGGATACATCCAATATCCTGCTTACTGGTCCGCGGCGCGGAACTCGCACGCGCATGGTTGGGCCGCTGGTCCCACGACAGTCCTCATGCAAGGTATTCTTGGCATCAACCTCCTGAGTCCGCTGGGCAAGACTTGGGAGATCAAACCGCATTTAACGAAGTGGTTGAGCCATGCACGAGGTGGGTTCGCGACGAGGCTGGGGAAATTCGAGGTTAGTCWTGCGCGGATGAAGAGTCTGAGTACAGGGCGCAAAGTCGAGCTGCTTAATATCACTGTTCCAGCGCGCTCCAGTGGGACGCTACATTGGGGCGGGGAGAAGAGGTTGTACCGCTTTAAGGAAGACGAGAGTTCCACTCGTAGTCTGGTCCGCTTTCTGGAGCCCCAGACTGCAGAAGAGAGGCATAAAACTTGGAACGTACCAGGTGATTGGAGCGACTTTGTTCCTGATGACGGGTGGGTTAAGCCTGAGGTTGAGGAACGGCCTGAGGGTGTCGTGGACTGGGAGGCATTGGAGGAGGGGTATAAATTCGCGGAGATGAGGTTTGATCCGCAGGTGCATGGGTTTCACAGGTATCGGACTGAGTTGATGAAGCAGGAGAAGATGATGGAGGATGATGCTGTCCTCAAGGAAACAAAGAAAGGAAGTGGGTTCCAAAAATTAGAGGAGGCTGTTCAGAGAGCGAAAGACGCGCATAACAAGGAGAAGTGTAAGGAAGGAGAGCACTCTGAGGAGAGGGTAGAGTTTTAGATGTAGATGGATATCGGTGTACATATCATGGCATTTGTTCATACTGATCTATTGATACCAATATATCTATGCCATATGAAGCAAGRCCTCACTGTCTCGCAGCTGGAGTATCTCTCGGTATAATCCGTATCCTTCTCACCCGGCGACGTAGCCAAGTTGCTGATCGTCATCTCTGTGATCTGATTGACTTGCGTAGTCAGTCGGGCCCCCTTTTGTATCTTCTGGTCATACTCATATTCCTATCCAACGATTCCTTCACCCACTCATTCCCTCCTCCAAGCCTCAAACTCCACCCCCAAATGCTCCTTCAGTCTCGYAAATTTATTCCCAAAGTTCTGCCCACACCGCCAGCACTTCATATCTTCCTGCAATAACGTCCTCCGTCTGCTCATCTCCTCCTCACTCATCGGGAACTCCTCCAGCGGCACGAAGAATTCCGTCGCAAAACTATTATAATGCTTCCTGTGTTTAAAACACTCACTCCACATATCTCTCGATAAGACCTGCCAAACTCCAAATTAGCATTCCTCAATCAAAAAAACACTCTGGCCCCTTTGAGATCCCAGGTTTAGGCGAGGGAATTGCGTACATGTACGTGTAGGTGATTCATACTCGGCCCAGCATGCACGCCCACCAGCACCTCACCTTCCCAGTTCCTCCCCACGGGTAACTCCCCAGCCTCTGCATCCTTCTCCCCGTTTAACACTTTTTCCCTTTCCTCATCTTGTGCRGAAAATTTCCCATAGCGACGCTGTAATTCCTTCCCCACCAAAGCCTTCARCTTGCTCGCCTCCTCTTTAACCTTACCCAAAAACTCAACATCTTGAAATGCGYCGAGCGGGTGTAMAAGGGAGYGAGAGGCGGAGCGAGGTAAAAGGAGCGTGTGCACGGATGCCTTCGGGAAGAGGTCATRGATCGCGACGAAGGATGCGTTACTATAGATGACCCGCGAACTCGGGTACGCGTCWGGGTTCGAGATGTAAGCCCCCAAGCCGTCCCGCGAGGCGCCGGAGGCTTTGAAGGGGAGTTTGTGTTTTGGTTGGGCGGATTTGGAGGGGGGTGAGGAGGAGGGGSCGYGTTTGCGGGGGTGGGACATGAGGGTCGTGACTGTGAGGAGGTTAGAGGTGGGRTGAGAAGGGGAGGAGGGGATGGGGAAGAGGGAGGGGTACAAGCGTTGCGGGGTGAGGCTGACGGGGCTGAGGCTGTGGGTTGAGGTTGAACGGAGGCGCCGGCGAGCTCGTCCGCTGTCATTGCTTCTTCTGGGAGTGGATCTGGGTCGGACATCGCGGAAGGAATGTACTGGGCTGAGATGCGTTGGTGGGTCTTGGTCTTTGCTTGGTGTTGGGAGTAGATGGAGCGAGGTTGGAGTGCAGGTGGGGTAGGGTGGTGCAGGTGGGGTRGGGKGGGGTRGGGTGGGGTTGCCAAGACTCGTTCCAGCACAACGGTTCAGGGGCGGGACCGCTAAGCATTAGCGTGTCAATCCCCGCTCAGACGCTAGGACACCGGGATGCGATATCTTAGTCAAACTTCGACCCRCCTTTATATCGCCCAACATGCCWGCAACAAGATTCATGATCATCAGTGACACGCACTCCTTCTCCTTCGGTGACGCCGAAGCCGTCAACGGGCTATTCCAACACCCAACCCCCAAAGTCGAC
>QYSG01009370.1:0-10104 GCA_003988875.1 Lachnum nothofagi
AGTTTCGTCTGTCGCCAACATTGGATATGTCCTGATCCTACAGCCCACGCCCATTCTGAATGGGACAAATAGTCTCGGCCTTGACCCTTCTGATGTCCGTCTTAATATTGCTCTAGTAGCAGTGTCATGGACAGATAGTGCAGATGACGAGCTCATCACGAACACAGTTAGCTCTTTCTTCACAGCGTTGAAATCTCTAACAGCAGAGTACTCCGTGGACAGAGACTTCACATACCTGAATTACGCATACGTTTCGCAAGATATATTTGATGGGTATGGAGCTGCGAACAAGGCTAGCTTACAAGCGGCAAGCAAGAAGTATGACCCAAATGGGTTTTTTCAAACAGGTGTGCCGGGTGGTTTCAAACTCTTCGTTTAATGTGGCACCCATTACGGAGAATCTAATTTTAGAACGCGGTAGAAGCGGTTCTTACACTTTTCATCACTCTGCTCTTATCCGTTCTGTCTGTGATGACTTTATGCTCTCTAGGTTCTGCTCTTGACCTCAGTACTATTGCGACAAGGAGACAGACTTTGAGCTTGACGGCAGGGTGAGGACCGTTCTGCGTTTTACGACCTAATTCTCCCCTTGGTCAAGATTTTGCAAACCATACTGCGAGCAGCACAACAGTCAGAACCCCGGCGAATTTCGATAATGACCAAAAAGCGTTCCACAGTCCTCGCTTTGCAATCAAACCAATTTTCTCCGCCAAAGCAGCACCTTCGTTGACCCGTGGAAATGGTGTATCCGGAATATCGACTCCTAGAAACTTGCACAAGGGTGGCCAACCCTCATCCAGTCTGAAGACAAGTAACTGACTCGGAGGCGTAATAGACTTAACTAATTCGTAATGCTCGTGATACTTCGGCCTTGCGTTRCGCTGCATTTCTGCCAGAGAAGTGGCTTTCAGCCAGCCCAGAGTCCACCTTGCRGAAGTACTCTCGAGCTTACCCACGAAACGCCAATCCAGTTTCGCAATAAGTCGAAGTACAGGATTCCACACACTCTGCATAATCCCTTCATCAAAACTCTTGTACCATTTTTCTATGTCACGTTCGACCAAGACAACTTTGGCRTCTGGGTAGGCCGAAATCAACTCTTCTGGGAAGGCAACAGCAGGCAGGTCGGCGACGGCACTGAAGTTTCCGAGAAGGTGGTCCCAATCMRYTGTACGGAAGTCTCGGCCCTTGTTGAAAAACTTGGCGTCGAGTGCGGCGTTCCAAACTGCACAGTCGCGGACATTACCAATCAGAGTAAGCCCGTGGTAGCAGGGAAATCCAAGGATRTTCAGTGCTAGTTGCATCGCTAGGAGCTTACGTTAGAGTGTGACCACCGTAAGCACGGGACGGGCAGAAGGCCCGGGAAGACTCACAAGCCGTTCCTGTGCGTGGCATGCCTAGACTGAGAACCTTCATTGGAACCACGCGATCGCGGGTCCACGGATCAACATTACTATCTGGGAGAAACAGCTCCGGGTGCTTCTCCCTCAAAGTCGGAGCTCGAGGCATGATTTGGAAATGGATTTMTCTGAGATTTCGTGAKGGCCGCAGAGGCCGCAAGAGTTGAAAGGCYTGTTGAAAATATACTTGAAAGAAAGCAAGCAATTTGAGGAAGGTATTGTATGCTTCWGAGTGCGCTCTGGTCGTAATTATCTTATYCAAGTGCCGAAGAGCAAGAGCAYGTAACACCGGTTAAATTCGTACTGTGGGGAGTGCTGTATGACCGCATACRGTACAGTATGTTGTGTGAGCCTGGGCGATCCACGGCCAGGGTCCAGGGTCCAGGGTCCTGAGTTGCATCTGCAGTCACAGTGCATGCATTCGACTACCCCTCAYGTTGCCATTTTYCACATCCCCACTATCACCAAGCCTTTGATATCAACAAATCTACATCATCCAGACCCTTCTCTACATGGCTCTGAAGTCTGTCAAGARTTTTTTTATTACAATAATAAGAAACATGTATCGGAAGGTGACAGGATGAGCAAGAATTARTATTTGAATGATTAGAATTCATTTTAAATTATTTGCCYYAAGTTCTTGTTAGGCAGAGAACTAGAAGCAGCGTATCTACATCTTTCGGGGGCTGATTTCAAGAAAAACTTTATCTTCACGTCTAGGTGCCAAAGTTCCGATTGCAGGCTTTGACTCATCATGTCTCGGGAAGCGTTGGGAACCAGAAGTTACCTTCGCAAGACTGACATCGAAGCGYGAGAGCAGGAGAGCCACGAAAGTGAAAATCGCCTGACGTGCTAAGAAACGACCTGGACAAAGGTTGTGCCCCCCGCCAAATGGTCTAAAGCTTGGATGTTTTGCCAAATTTGGGTTCTTTAAGAACCTCTCAGGGTCGAATTCGTGGACATTGGGGCCCCAAACCTCCTCATTTAGATGGAGTTGACGATAGGGGGCCATGACGTTGTGGCCTTTTCGAAGTGTCTTGCCGCCAATGACTGTAGGGCCGCTCACGTAGCGCATGAGAGAGCTTGCTATGGTCAGACGGAGGACTTCCAAGAAAACTGCCTCAAGTCTAGGACATTCCTCTATCAAGAAGCGGACATTAGGAACTCCGTCAATGATTCCAGCGGCAGTCTCGATCCGAATCGTTTCGTAAAGCGCCGGATTGTGAACGAGATATGCGATAACCCAGAAAGTGACTTTATGCATATTTCCATTGATGCTAGAGAGCTTTAGTTCCAGTGGTTGAAATCTCACGAGACAAACTTTGGTTCATGAACTTACCCCCATTGCTGCAGCATATGCATCTTTGCCATATCCCTCTCAGATATGCCAATGTCTCTGGTTTCAGCCTCTGCCATCGAAACAAACCATGCCAAGTTTTGTCGCTCTTCTTTGGGTTGACGAAAGTATGCCTCAAACGCGTCGATGAGATTGTTCTTAGCTGTGTGCATATCCTTACTTAGGAAGTAAGGGAGTTGAAATACGTATTTCCAATTCGTCTCTTCCCATTTTCTGAACGAGTGGAATACAGATGGAGTAAACTCCATCAATTTATCACCCCAGTATCGTTTGTGGACAGAGTTGATGAAAACATGGGCAGTCCAGTCCATGAGCGAGACCGTAACCGAATCCGATGACGATGAACAGACGAACGGGTCGTTCGCCGATATATTAGACCAGCTGACTGCGTGATCAACATCTTTGATGATTACCTTCGCTATCTCATCCAGATGTGGTCCAGGACGTAATTGACGCCGCTGATAATCTACCACCATGTCGTTTGGGGGTAGATTCCGAGCTGGATTTTTCGCTTTCTGCTCGTCCGTCGGAACCTTCCATAGCGACTCCATCGCAGAATCTGATACGCCAATCCATCGGTATATATCTTTCACAAATCCTTCCCAAGAAAGAGTAGTTGTAGCTCGGTAGAGGTCGCGTACATCGTCCGGATGAGTCAAAACGTAAATGCTCTGCCCAGCGATAGTGAGAGCATATGGCTCTCGAGTATTTTTGAAATAGTGCCTTACATTATGTCAATTACATCAATTCCACAGGGGAAAAAGGAGAAGTAGCTTACAGTCCATCGTCAAGAAGCTTGTAGGAGTTTGTGAAGAAGGATGTAAAATGGCCAAGAACTAGTAAATGATGAATGACATGYAAATCTCGAGAGGTCTCAGATTTCTTACATGGAATCCAGTAAGGGAGTTCCTTTGGGTCATTGGGATATAATATTGGAACGATGGAAAATTTCCATATTGATTCTGAGTGTRWTGAT
Organism: Lachnum nothofagi; assembly: GCA_003988875.1. Taxonomy (NCBI): domain Eukaryota; kingdom Fungi; phylum Ascomycota; class Leotiomycetes; order Helotiales; family Lachnaceae; genus Lachnum; species Lachnum nothofagi. Next base: position 3,734 of record QYSG01009370.1, read on the forward strand.
CGAGCAAGGCTAATGCCGATGCTATYGGAGATTGAAAAGCCATTATTCTCCAACTTGCCGCTCTTTCTAATGATATGCCTACCTACCTTTAGGTTTGCAATTCACAGGAAGGCTGAAATATCCCGAGTCTATGTGSAGGACAATATCAGAGGCTCACAGAATTCGCGAAGGGTTGTTTAAAGTCCAATCAAATATGCTGTGCATAATCACATACTCCGCACAACCATGCAACCTTGCAGTACCATCTATGCGGGTCATTAACCGTATCTGAAAGATACTCCGTAGCGGAGGTTAAGGGAAGGGTCAAGCTTAATCGATCCTTTGTGCGCAAATCTCCGGTGGCTGCTTTGTGATATAGACACCCCGGATGATAAAATATGGAATGATAAGACCTGCATGTCACACCTCCAGGGGTTGCTGCAGGATAACTGTGCCGCTTTCTGTACAGATTAGGAAAAGTAAGGCGAATCGCCACCCCCCGTGCAGATTCCCGTGGTAAGCCAAGAATGGAACGTAAGACGGGCCGGTAGATGTTCGTAATGGTAAGAAGATTTGTCTCTCTTCAGATTTCACAAGAACCACTCGTTCTGCTTTCGCTCTGCAAGGAGCGTGGACTACCGACCCTCAAACTGTACCCCGTGCAGCGTAACAGCCTTGGATTTTTACGGCCAATTCGAACATCCCCTGGAATGTGAATTTGTAGATTCAGGTTTGCTCAATCATCTGTATTGAGTTTTGGCCGGGTTTCATTGTCCTAAATTCATAGAAATTGGATTTCTTTCACGCTGCACGCAGAATACAGCATGTCGCAATTTTAACTAAGCATCCAAGGTTATGATCAATTAAGCCGTRATCTTGGAAGATCATACTATGCCTCTTTTCAATGACATCATATCATCACCTTGCGAGCTTCCTCCTGCTGGTAACAGAGTTCCACCCGCCTACTCGGGAAGAGATATACGGGGAAGGCGGGGGGGAGCTGCAATGACCAAGCAAACCTTATACAGTTACCAAGCGCKCCATGCATCAGATCATACTGCAAGATTAACTTGTAGCTTTAACCGTAGGCTATCGTCCCTCCGAGTGCCAAAGYGCTGGATTGYYGAWATTGCTTTTTAGTGGCCCAAGCYAGAGCAAGGTGCTTTGAGATCGTCCGTTTTACGCCCCCAGAGTCCGAAACAAAATGCCGCTTCCTCTACAATGCCACGACAGGAAATGGGTAATTTGAGGAAAATCCGTCCTACCCTGCTACTGCYTGCACACCAACCTTCTTGCAGTACCGCACCGTAGGCCCTTCCCTATCCCCATGACTTGGGGGCTGCATGGTCTCGCCAGATCAGCTGTTAATGGCATTGCACCGAATATCTTCTCCGGCATGMACAGAACGTCGCCTTTGGCTTGACTTCGATCCATTCTATCTTTGAATCTGRTTTTCTTCTGCTTTCATCGATATGGCAATGGAATACGCTTTAATTACCGGCTGTAGTGCAGGCGGAATTGGCTCAGCACTGGCTGAAGAATTCCAGAAACGTGGCATGCATGTCTTTGCAACAGCGCGCGATCCAACCAAAATGTCGCATCTAGAGAAACTTCCTAATGTCACACTTTTAGAGCTCGATGTTACTTCCAAAGTCAGCATACAATCCGCCGTCGAGCAAGTCAAGGATGTCACCGGTGGAGTGCTCCACTATCTCGTGAACAATGCTGGTCAAACAATTATGATGCCAACATTGGACTTTGATATTTCGACGGCTAAGAGCCTCTTTGATATCAACGTTTGGGGAATGATGGCCATGACTCAGGCTTTTGCTTCTCTCRTCATCCGAGCTAAAGGCACCATAATCAACATTTCCTCACTCAGTGCCGTTGTACACACACCGTGGATGGGTCAGTCGCGTATTCTCAAGAACTTACAATTGGCTGCTTCTAAAAGTGATCTGTAGGGATTTACGGAGCTTCTAAAGCGGCTATGACTCAAATTTCTGACACACTCCGTCAGGAACTGACTCCATTTGGAGTTAAGGTGGTCACAGTCTTCACRGGCGCAGTAAGCACGAACAATCTTGCCGCGGGAGCCAATTTCAAGTTGCCGCCGAATTCATTATATTCAAGCATCGAGAAAGAGATAGCCGGCCGCGCCAGAGGAGAAGACGGCGTCCCGAGAATCACYCCAGCGGAATATGCGAAGAGAGTCGTAGGTGACGTTYTGGGAGGTGCCCAGTGGCACATATGGAGAGGTGGCTTTGCATCGATTGTTCGTTACTTTTTGGCTCAGCTTCCTACTTCATTCGCYGTAAGTAAAGACCCTAGAAATTCAAGTCATAYGTTTTKTGTAACTAATGGAAACGAAGGACACCTACCTRAATATCAAAGGTACTGGTCTGGACAAAATGGAGGTAAAATGAGCCAAGCTCGGGAGTTCGAAAAGGAAACGGATAYTGTTATGAACTTTGAGCTTTGRACTTTATTTKGWGTTTRATATGTACATATGACGGCTCYCTCAGTCMTCCCAAGATTGTTTCATAAATACGATGAATGGCTAGCATTCAGAACTTTCCAGACTCGAGCAGCGCTGCTGATGTAATCTCCTTTCAAACATGATCCCCCGGGATACTGTTCTGAGAAACGCTATACTGCATATGAATGTCGTTGTCTGTAATCTCTTGTGGCTCTGCTCTACTGACGAGGGTGTTCATCTGGACTGTGTCGTCATATGGTGTGAGATTGTCGATCTTCGATCCGAAAGTGGTGTATTGGGCTCGTTTGTGCTTGGGTTGTTCCTTGCTATCTGATGAATGAAAACTCTTGCTCTTGCTACCTGAGCCGGTGGAGCCAACCGTGAATCTYGAGAAGGGTAAACTTGATAGAAGACCCCGGAGGCCACTCGTACTTCGATAAAATTTTGACATTGCAGGCTAGATTCGTTAGCAAAAGACAAAAATTCTGGAGGCAAGGCAGRTTGAAGAACATACCATACAACTAGCAATGATCCCCACTGACATCTCAAGGAAACTTAGATAGTCAGTGTCTGATAGTCTTGGTGCCAATACCTATGCTTACCAAGTGAGAATAACTCGCATGGCTTGGAATGTGACATCCCCCTTGTTCTTGTTCAGCTGCTCTTTGTAGTAAATGCTCATTGACGAGGCAACGCATGCCCTTTAGCCACAAGGGTTAGCAAGTAGCTTCRTTTACATTGTATGGTCTCGAACTTACATGATACCAGTCAGAAAAATTGCGCCCACTCCTAGCTTTCGCCGTGGGGAGAGCTGAAGCCTCTTGAGACCGGCAATAGGCAAGACCAAAATATAAACATCAATGACAAGATTGACAGAGGCACTTGGAAGGGCCAAATCAATAGATCGGGCTTGCCGGTGRCTCTGATCTTGTTCAAGCCAAGGCTCCCCGGGCGCCGGAGTRGTGAACACGAGGGTGGCGACGAGGTAAGAGAAGTAGAACGCGATCGTAAAACCAATACCGAAGTGGGAACAATACTTAATCAGCCTCATTGGACTGAAAAGTTGCAGATAAAACAAGAAGAATGTTATTTTGATAAACGGCCARATTAACCCCGTGCTCCAGTTCGTGACATAGCCTAACTGTACCAAGTCAGTGTTTACAGCGAATTACATAAGAGCAGGCTTCTTACAATTGCGAAAGGCCTTCCTATGATTTCAGCGGCAGAAACGTCCCACATGTGTTTCCCGAAAGGTGCAATCGTGACAGCTAGTACGTGTTAAGAATGCCGTCGATGGTAAACGGTAGTTTAGAAAAGAGACGAACCAAGTACAACCATTATATAGTATAATATTGCCCCGATCTGTAGTTAAGATATTTAAGTYTCTCTCTTCAGGCATTCATTGAAGTATTGAAGACTTACTGCGCCGACAACACAAGTATCTGTTGGTGTAAGCTCATATTCTTGTGGGTGGAGCTGCCAACTTACAATCGTCAGGAGTCAACTTGCCAGAAAGCTTGACCTTCGTATAGATTCTTACAAAGAAGAACCCTAGCATAAGCCCTAGAAATACCGAGCTGACGGCAATGACAGCAGTTGCTATCGTAGGTGGGTTGACGAGATTTGGTATTACGCCAGGTGGTGGAGAAGCAGCCGGCAAACCATCAAGGCTTGCTGTGCCTGGACTACCAGACATATTGGTAACGTGGCGGAAGATGCTGAAGTGGATATCATCCAAAGAAAATGACGAGATCGGGCGTTGAAAAAGGAGTATGCGGCGACAATTGTGGCGTTGAAGCTGTTTTGTCGGTTGCCCAAGTGCTCAAGAAGAGTGACTTATGGGCTATTTTTACTCTAAGCACGCCTGCGGGGGGCTTCCATTGCGTTTCTGAAGCGTTGCATGTAGTCTCGGTGCAATATCATAGGTACGGATGAAGGCCACGTAGAAATTTGGAAGACGGAGAAGCTCAGAATTCGAAAATCTCAGATTGCGACAGTTTCAGCACGAAGGTCGCCGCCGCCACCGCATAGGGATGCATAGGCAGGGCACAGCCCCACTCCGGCAATGCTGCCTGCATTTGCAGACCACCAGGACTGATGATTGAGTTTACATCCCCGTACAGTTGTTTCCAGCCACCCTACACTAGCATTTCGCCAAGCAGAGMAAAGAGCCAGACACGAAAAATAATGCCCGAAAGGTTTGGTCGGAAGAACCTAATTGTGTAATGCGATGCAAGAGAATTTTGCCTGGCATGCGCGTCTTACTRCACCAATCTTACCCCCCTTTACGGATCTCACTTTCCCTTTTGAGAAGCTTGCAGCCGGRTAAAGTGAGCGCTACTACAGCACATCGGGCTCGGCTTATGATTGGGCGACTCGTAGCTGTCACGGCGCTTCGGCACTTGGTGTTTAGACTGCTGCAATGCAGGAAGATCTTGTACGCTAACATACTGGTGGCATTGCAGTCTATGCAGCTTCCAGTCTATGGCATTGAAGATAACGAATCGATCATGTTCATATCTTGAGYTGTTACCACCGTGACTGAGGCYGTTATATAGCTAGCCATGCGTTCRATAGCTTTGTGCACTCCTGTGTCAGCCCRTATATTGCCATATTTGATAATTACATCCCTGAATTATCTGATTTGGCTTCGACATGGAGGTCAAYATTCAGCATTYGATTTTTGAGTACCCATTTTATGTCCCACTTGCAATAATAGTCATCRTTGCTTCTTTTTCWTGGATAGYAGTCAAGATCGTTGAATTTGCAAGTTTTCTCCACWGAGCAACGAATTTTGCAAAATGAAATCCMATAATAACTAAAGGTCAGAAGTTTGCTTCGACCACGACTCTTCCCGTSTCTGAGACGAATAAATTTCTCAATCTTGAGACATGGGGCTTGAGAAAACCATTCCAAATTGTTCATGACTTTGTATGTTGTATCTCACCCTGAACTCGAATAGCTCTCTGACATAATTTCAAATCGACAGCGGAACAAGAGGTTTTATAATCCACTCCCACGAAGGCCRGCCGTCGTGATTCGTCAACCAGAGGCGATGGTAGAATTGAGTGAGGCCACTGTGCTTTCTCAGAGAGCTGTYTATGCCGATGTAAATCCCTCGATAAATTCAAAAAGCRGCCACTTCTACTAAGACTATATAGATATTTGGTTTTCAGTTTACCCTGAGTGATGCGGAAACCAAATGGGATCCAAACTCGCAGATCGCTGCTCGATACATCCAGATGATYRAAACAAAACTCTCTGACCAAGGTAGYTTATATTGATAGAAGGAAATTCTRGGAGGAAGCTAACATGATTTCCAGAWTTCACCCCCATTCAGATTGCGCCAATCATGAGAGACCTTGCGACTGGAATGCTTAGTGTTTATTTCTTTGGAGAGAAACTAAGCATGTGATTTCATTYCATATTGAGTCTTCTCTCAATACGACAGCACTAACATRGTTATAGCTTCTGAGCCGGAATTCTACCGTGCRCTGCAACAATACTATACGGACACGATGAAATGCATGGCAATACTGCCAATGGTACCTTCCTTCATGAAAGCGTTSGTTCCGACGCCCTGTTGCCTATGAACTAWGTKKWRACRAYTACAGAACTGCTTATTCCATGATCACTAAGAAAGGCCATGCTCTTTCCATACTTCTCAAACGAATGCTAGCTACAATCGATCCTGAACACGGTKTTTGGCCTGAAGAAGACAATCTCAAATCGGTGAGGACTTCGAGGAACCCTCTTGATTGAAACTTCTCTCATCACACTCATCTCAGCATACCCTTCTCTACAATATGATGGAAGCATCTAAAGAGTCGAACTATTGGACACCACAGCTTGTGGTGCAAGCCCTCTGTGGTATCTGGTTTGCAGCATCGCACCAGCCATGGATTGTAAGTAG
>QYSG01009447.1:0-30678 GCA_003988875.1 Lachnum nothofagi
CAACCTATATATAGGTAAATAAGCTACAATTTGGCACAAATTGTATTGTAGTCTTTTGATTGGCGCACTGGTCTTTTGCTTATTAAGACACGTGACACAAATATAAATTTAACAATAAATATAAATAATTAGACTTTTTATTAGAGTTATTATATTAATAAAACAAAACAAAACAAAACACTTTATATAAAACTATTTATAATACTAATAAATAATATATTTATTATTTAAAAAATAAACTAATTTATAATTTTTTTCTTTATATAATATATAATAAAACATTAATATAGTTTATATTTTTATATAAAAAGTTTCTTTAATTTTAATTATTTTATAAATTATATATTAAAATTTATTATATATTAAAATTTATTATATATTAAAATTTATTATTTATTAAAATTTATTATTTATTAAAATTTATTATTTATAAAAAAATAATTAATCAATTAAAACCCTTTATAAGCCCCACGCAGTGGCCCCCGGAGGGCCAGCGGAGCGTCTTTTATTAATATTAATAAAAAATATTATTAATAAAAACTAAAAAATCCCTGTGCTGGGCTTGCCGTTACCCCCGCGTGACGGCACATGTTATTATTATTAATAGTAATTATTGTTATTATTTGCACTAACATTAATTGTTGTAGTGTTTGATGGGCTTAATATTAGAAGATGCTAGGTGGCAAACACGGCTCTAAAAGCCTCGATGCGGCCGCTAGCGGCACCACGTAACTTAGGGTCACATGGCCAAGAGCTTTTTGCAACATTAATTTAAATAGTTTATAGAAATTTTTTGGTATATATAATTCTTATTAAAATAAGGTTAATAGTTCTAATCTAAGTTATATGCGCACAAAACTAATAAAAATAAAAAATAAAATTATTTTTATATTGTATAATCTCAGAACTTTAATTGTTTCTTTAGGCTAATATTAATTAATCTCTTTATAAAACAATAAAAGCGTTAATTACCTCATTTGGACGTGTTAGTCTTTTCACCGGGGGTATGACTTTAATTAAAAAAGAACGACTAATGAATCTGATCCTTTGTTTAGTGGGTTGAAGGTTGGGGGAAGACAGGGGGACACCCTCGTTTACCACCAAAGCTGGGCGTCCCCACGCCGGGAAGGGGCGAAGGTCTTAACACCAGCCGTCACAAACATCTTCCCTGCATGAAACAATGCAGCCCCCAGCTCCAACGCTGCCCTTACCAAGTAATGGGAATGAAAGGCCCCTCAGCCATTTTGTTCATAGTTCACGGGAGTAGGGTGGGCAACAGTAACCGCTGCTGCTGTTGACAGGAAGAACATGTAAGTATTCATAATCACTAAGGCTCAAATTCATGATACCGACTATCAACTGAGGGACCCATACCCGAGAAATTCTCCGAAATAGTTGTCAAGAATGAATTGGGTAAATGTAAGTTGAGTTGTAACTAAGGGCCTAAACGGGCATATATATGCCCTGGCTGACTAAGTACACGTGACCCTCCTGCGGGGAGGAGGGTTTCTTAACAATAGTTCTCAGAAGCGCTATAGAATCCATGAATTACTCCGACGGGAACAAAAACATCAACCCATGAGGTTCCATATTCAGGACCTGTCATCAGGGTCAAACCGATCTGGAGCCCAGGCTCTGAAGTGATGCGTGAGCCCAATCTTCGTGATCTCTTCCACCTCCTCAGGCTTCAATTTCAGATCAACAGCCTTCATGTACTCCAGCATTTTCTCTTCCTTGGTGGTGGTTGTCACTGGAACAACCTTCTGCTCTATTTGCCACTTGATCAAGACTGCATTTTCTGTTACTCCGTGAGCCTTAGCAATCCTAGCGAGCGGCCCGTCTAGAGGACCTGGTGAGCCACTACGGATTGGAGTCAAGCCGTTGAAGCTCGCTACTTCAATGCCGTTCTCTCGCATCCAGGGCAGATAATTATGAGCTCGCTGAAGGTATGGGTGAAATTCCAATTGGTTCAGCGCTGGTTTGATGGTGGCAACCTCCAAGATTGTCTCCAAATGGGGTCGTTGATGGTTAGATACGCCGATTGATTTGGCCAGTCCAGATCTTTTGACTTCCTCGATTGCCAGCCATGCATTCTGAAGATCTGCAGGCTTCTTCGCGATATAGGGGGAATGTAAGAGGTACCTGGAAGGCCCATTTGATTAGCGATCGGCTGTGATGAAGTTCAAGCATTTGCTTACAGGTCTACATAGTCGAGCTGGAGCTTGGCCAAGCTAGCCTTGATGGCTGTTGGAACGTCGTAAATGCCCTCCAGAACCTTTGTAGTAACAAAGAGTTCCTCACGTGGAACACCAGACTCCTTAATGGCGACTCCAATTTCTTCTTCAGTGCCATAGGCGTCTGACCCATCAATGTGACGAAACCCATGCTTGATGGCTTTCTTGAGGATCTCGACGAGATCGCGGTTGAACGGTTCGTTTGGGTCCTCCTTATACCAGGCTGTGCCTGTTCCAAAGCCGATCTGCGAAGGCAAGCGTCAGGCTCGACCTCTTAGGAAGCTGGGCTATACTCACGACCGGAACCGCGTTACCATCTCTGAGATGAAGTGTTGGAAGCGTCATTTTGGAGCTGAACGACCTGACGCCAGAATTGCCGTTCCAGACGCTCGGCCACCTGATGGTCTGCCGGAGAGGAATGATGAGAAAAGTGAGAATAGTGAAGCACGTCAGGCTTACCGAGCACAACAGCGGCTGTAGGATACGTTGGCGAGCCATGGACCATCATCAGTTATATCGTGATTCTGGATGAGGCTCTAGCTGCTTGCGAACGTGGGGCAGTACTCACAAGGCGGCGTTGCGATCCATGCAGCACAGCAAATGCTCGTACACGTAGGATCTTCCCTAGTTTCGCCGGTGTAACATTTGCATCAGGCAGCAGCCTCTCCAATTCAAACGGAGCTGCCACGTCAGATGCATCTCCGACATTATCCGAGCCATCTCCGACACTATCCGAGCGCTAAGCTGCTTTTGTCGCGGTCGGCATGCGGTCGGCATGCGGCCAGCGGCTTCATCGGGCGCAATCGACCGACTGCTCGACAGGAGTCGGAAGCCTTGCTTCATCACATTGCATGCAGCCAGCCAGCCAGCCAGCCAGACATCTTCGATGCGCCCAAAAACCGGGCCGCGATAAACTCACCCTCCCCTCAACTCCCCATACCCCACCAGTCCCACACCTCTACCACATTTTCAAGCGTGATGCGGGGTGTGAGCGGCACGGCCCGACGGTCACGACCCGACTCGCTGGCCGTACTCCACCAGCTCACGACGAGTACGAGCAACTCGAGCATCGCGGTGTCGTGCTGATGGCCTCCTCGCTGAAGAAGAGTATGAAGCACAGCCTCCAGACGACGAGCCCTGCAGTGGCAGCCGGCAGCGATTTCGAGAGTATAGGCCCGAAAGCCTGGTACCATTCTGATGGCACCATCTTCGTCCGATGTGGACCTCGACAAACCTCCAACGGAACTATCAACTCGTCACCACCGAAGTCCAACCCCTGCAGAGGTTGAGTTCCTCAAGCTCTATACTGGCGACAACCGTATCGTTCAATACAAGAAGGATGAAGGACTCGAATGCTTGCAGCACATGTACACCTTGATCGGACTTGACGCAATTAACCTTTTTCGAACGACGCTGAACGAAGCGTACTACTCAACATATCGAGACCTAGACCGGATCCTTTGGACGCTTTGTGCAATGATATCAATATTTCGAGCCGAACCGACCATCTCGATACCGCGACTGGTTGCGCGTCTCGTGAGGGATTCCGTCTTCCGTTTGACAACTGGCGAGAGTGACTTGCCTATCCGACGGTGCCTTATCTCTCTCATCGGCTGGTGCTCGCTTTTGTTCATCCCATCGCGCACTATCTCTGACGGAGCATTTGACCTGGACACACAAGGAGCAAAGTGCTTCAGCCGCACATCTATACTGCTCGAAAGTGCGCAGCGGCCGATCGACGAGTTGTTGCGATCGTTCGGGGAGCTTCTACCGAAGAAGCGGACAGATACGACGCACGCAACTGACACCCACGGCTCCTTGAAGTTCCAAGTATCCAACCTGAACATAGCGACGCTCAAGAAGCTTGCAAACGTGAAGGTCATTTGGGTTGATGCTGTGGGCGCTCACCTTGACTTCGACCCAACTACTGCCACTCTGTGCATCTTCAAGGCTCCTTCGTACTGCAAGCTGAACTCATCGGATGACACATTTCTTTCACTGTCAGTAGTTTTCCCGGCTCGTGTCAAATCTTCTGACGTTCACTAGAATCACGAAAGACTTCTATACAGAAGGGGAGTGCCCAACCGAGGAATTCTCTGCTCAAAATCTCATGAAGGAGATCATCCTATCTTATGGTTTGCTTTTTCATAATTGGAGGCTCGCTAGGAAGATTTACCGCAGGGAAGAAAGGAACTGCGCATCGACAACGATCTTATATGGGAGAGAAAATGTGGATCCTTGGTTGGACAAACTTTGTGGCATGGATCTCCCAAGCTGGATATTTTCCTCTATGTGGTCCAAGCACGGCATCAGGGAATCCTACGACGCAAAATCCCAATTTCCAATCTTGTCAGGTCGATTGAAAATTATACAGGACTATATTGAGGGCATACAGCCAAGTCGTTTTGCCAGTTTGTGGAACGATAGGCGCGACCTGAGGCTCTGGTACACTATTTGGGCCGTTCTCATTATTGGAGGCATCTCTATCCTACAAGCATTATTCGCTCTCGGTCTGTCTGCTGCCCAGATTGCTATCGCGGCGAAGGCGTATAATCTACAAAAAAAACAGTCACAACCAACTGTAACGGCAACTTAATCCACTTACTTTCGTACGATAAATTTCATTGATATAGAGACTTCGTTTAGCATACTAGTCCCAAATAATTCAAACACAATGCGTCATTTCTCATGCCCGAACAGACCGTAACAGACTGTGAAACTCTTTCCAATTCAAAACCCCAACAGCAGAGCAACTCAACATTAACAGCACGCTTCTGTCTTTCTCCATACATCCATTGCAAAGCGAAGAGGTCAAAGTTAAAAGTCGTGTCGGCATGTGGTGTTTCCAACAACCGAGAAATCCACATACTCCAGGAGGTATTGGAGTCGCCAAACTACCCGTCAATTCGACCTTTATCGTTAACGATATAGCAGCCCAATCAGACTATCGTATTCCTGCTCTTCTCCAGATCCTTTAGCGAAAAGCCCCGTACCGAGAAGTTTTATCTTGGTAGCATCAGTGGCTTCTCTGAAAGCTTTCGCTTCTGCGGTCATTCCCTGACGCTCCATCACTTGTGACATTCGCCACTTCACTCTTGCCGAGTCGGCTTGAGTTCCTTTCCCAGCTTCATTCATTTGTGCAATGGATAGTGCGTCCCTAAATAGTCGAAGTGCTTCCATGTCCTTTTCCTGTTTCTGCTGGAGCAAGCACACAACGCCCTGCTGGAATTTGGCGGCTCCGACACTTGCATGGGTCGGTTTCCCAACAGACATTAGGTCTACTGCTCTTTGTAGATAATTAAATGCTTCATCAAACTGGTTCTCAAGTGTGGCTATTTTCCCCAGCATGTATGCAGACCTATTGAGCAAAATCAGCAAGCATCCCCCACTCTGCTTTGGCAAGTAGAGGCTCATCATACTCGCCGTGATAGTGACTATCTGTTCTATGGATAAGGGTTTGCCAGTATTCAGCATCTTTCAAATCATTTTTTGACGCCTCATAATTACCCCCTACGAAATAGCTTCGAGCCCTATTCCGAAGATAACGGTCTGGGTTGAACTTGAGCTTTTCATCATGCTCGGTGGGACTATTAGCAATTGCCATCATCTGAAGCTCAACTCCTTCAGCGGCTTTCCAGAGGGATGTCTTTTGCACTCCAACAGCACTGTAAGCGTTGGCAAGTTCGACGCTGCCAGCAGTAGACTTCTCTTCGTGGATTCTCAAAGCGTCTTCGTCAAGCTTGAGAGCTAGATGCCCATGCCCTTGACGATCATGAATTGTGCCAGCGGTGTCTGCAAGCCATGCATATGCCAGTGAGTCTTTATCAATACAGTTCAAGAAAGCTGCTTTGATCAAGTCCTCGCTAGCCATGAAAGAACCAGTTTCTTGCAGATACCTAGATAGCAGGTTATTCAAATGTCTTTATAGGTGTATGATCAAGTGATAAACTTGCCATGACGCGTTCGCAATCAAGTATGTCAAAGGTTCAAATGGAGCGAGGAAGTCTACACTACCAAGCTCCATGTATCGTTCTATCAGTGCCTGCACGTGCTGTATCAAGCTGGAACAAAGTTTCCAACGCGTGTACAAATGGCGTCCAGCGGTTCTCGAGAAGCTCTCTTGTAGAAGACCTATCAACACTTTAAATGCTTCACGACGATCTTCCGGGCTCATCCGATCGAAGTATGCTTGCTGGGTAAGTCGATGCATAGAAATGAGGCAAGTCACCCCGTTAACAGCGATGAGTGATAAGTCCACGAGCTCGAGTTTGGCTTCGTCAAGTCTATGAAACGTGAGTTCGAGCAAGCACATAGAGAAAGAACATTCTCACATCAATTCGTTATTCAGAAATCTATAGTCCTCCGGTAAATCTTTCCCTTGGGTAAAGACTCCTGCTGGGACATCTGTAGGAGCCAAAAAACAGAGCAGCATCAGGAACTTGGATGTTTCCGGACTCAGATTGTTGAAAGCAGTTTCCCAGACGGTCTCAATATCCTTGTCATAGTATGGATTCTTTGGGCCCCTTTTTGGCTCCTTGTTCATTGCCTGGCGGTTCCTGTTATAGAAAGGTAAGAAGTTCTCCACGGTTGCTTTGCGAGCTTTGATTTGCTTCCCAATGATTTCCAGAGCAAGTGCGAGACCGCCAAGCCGGTCAGAAAACTGCTTTGAAATGTCCAGATCTGCAGCTGTCGTGGACCTTTGACCGACATGTTTGAGAAGGAAATCGCTTCCTTCTAGTGTTGTGAAAGTTGGGACTTCAATCACTTTATCGACGAGAGCATCAGCCCGAAATTCGCTTCGACAAGTCACGATGATATTGCCATGACCGGTGGTGGGCCATATAGGCAGCAAATTAGTATCCTCTTCGACGTTGTCAAAGATCAAGAGCCATTTAGCATCCAAATGCACGTCAGTAGGAGTTTGCGAGATAATATGATCCGCTCACCTGTTCTTTGTAGATATTCGAGAACAAGATCGCGATTCCGGTCCGGAGTATTTGAAGGTAGGACCCCTGGCAGGTCCAACTTCTGGGCAGCCTTATTGAATGCACTAGCAACTTCGGTCTCTTTCTCGCATGGGATCCATAGAATAACAGGGATCTCTGCACTGTCCTGTCGGGAAGCAAACTCTAAAGCGATTTGAGACTTGCCGATCCCACCAGTCCCCCAGAGAGCTACCGATCTGATTCGTGAGTCGTCATCTCGGACTTCAAGTGCATCCTGGATGTCTTGGAGAATAGTTGTGCGTCCGTAGAAGTTTGGATTGTGGCCGAAGGGAAGAAAATGGCATGGGAGGGCTACCTGAGAACGTTCCATGGTATTCTGTGCCATAGTAAGTCCTTCAAGTTTTCTTGCCAGTTCTGCTTGTGTCTGGTTCAGTTGTTTGATATTCTGTGCTTCTGCCAACTTCCTCAGGAAATAAGCCTTGTCAGCAACGTCTTTCAATATCGTCGAGAATTTGGAGCGAACACCGGCCCAGGATACAACCACTGTAGCAGTTTCTATGTCATTCCTGCGAAGATGTTTGATAGCAATTGCTGAGCAGGATAAAAGGTCAACCAAGATATTGAATAGTGTTTTCAAGAACTCGGGGTCAAGCTCGATACTCTCACTATATATGTCAAATAAAGCCAGGCTCTTGTGAATCCCTCCAAGTAGTTCAACAATCTCATTGAGCGTCTTTTCTGATTGCGCTGCCAGCTAATTTGGAGTCAAATGTTTGTGAATGGCCGTGGCGGATGACAACTTACTTGTATGAGAAGACTCATAGCTCCCCAGATACAAGCAGTGGAAATTGTGTTTGGGCCCATAGCTAAGAGAATAACGGTGACGAAGGTATTGAGTGTTTGTAATTGTGGCACTATCCGATTCAGCAATCTTGGGACGGTGCTACCGCCGCTGTACTGGTTTTCTAGGGTTCCAATGGCGGTGATAAGCTGGTCCGGGCTCTGGAACATCACGATAGAATCGTAATCGTCATCACCCAGTACATTGCGACATTGTTGCATGGCATCGTACCACACCTGCTCACAAACCGTCCTACTGTCCGCATTCCATCAGTAAGGGCCTGATATATGGCCGATTTTAGTGGCGACATACGTCTGGTCCATCAGAACGAATATCCGAGCACACTAGGATCTTGAAGTCGAAACGGGTTGTTCAAACGCAGAGTTGGGCCAAAGGCGTCCGCGAGCCTAACGAATTTTCAGAGTTAGAATGCCGTGGTCCGATAGAGTTCACGTGCTGCAGCACGTCTCGCAGGCTATCTGACTAAACCACGATTGGCACATGCTGATTTGATATGTGGCTGTCTGCAAGAAACAGGCCCAGTAGTGAATAATGCTACAGGCACACCCCCTCAAACCTAAATCTCTAACAATTGCATGGTTGCCCGTTCGTAAGATGTGGGAACAACATATCGCTGGCAAAATATGAGCAATGCCTGCTTGATTTCTTCTTTTGACTTCGCAGGCAGAGTTTGACCAGTCACATTGTGCTGCAGCCTCTCACTTTGGCCCAACTTCGAGCTTGATGTGTTGTCTCAATTCAGAAAGACGATCGAATCAAACAAGTCTCGAGATGGGTCACGATTGTTTGTAAGAACTCGAAGTTATGGACTGATTGGAGTCTGTCAGCCAGCTCAACTCTCAGAACATTCGGTGGAGACAGCTTCATTTGACCTTAAATTTCAATAGTTCGAAGATGCCGGAAGAAAACATGTCGCGCAATGCACCAGGCCCCGTGATTCCTCTTGAATATCATTTGACTTTGGAGCCGCTGATAGAGGAATCCAAGTTCAATGGAAGCCTTACAATCAAGTCCTTCTCCCCATTCGGCGTCTGTAGCAGTACTAACGGTAGTGTTGCAGAGTTGCAGTTGCTCAAGAGATAAATTCGCTTGAATTGGATTGTGTCGGACTCGTGGTGTGTCGGGCGTCTTTAAGACTGCATAGCGGCGAGACTTTGAGCGTACCGTATGTCAGCCATATAGAATGATTTCAAAGCCGTAGAGCTGTGTCGAGTTGGAACTAATTCGAAGGCAATGCGTTAGGATCTGTCAATCAGAGGCAAGCATTGTTCTCGAGCATCAATTCAAGACAAACAGCATATACTTCGTTGAGCTCGAATACGAAGGTGCGTTGGGGGAGAATCTCGTCGGATTTTACAAGTCAAGCTATGCAGATAATCGTGGTCAGAAACATTGGTTATTAGTCACTCATCTTGAGCCATATGGCGCTCGTCATGCAAGTCAAGCTCCTGAATCGGAGGAGACTAGTACTGACCGAGATAGGTGTTCCCCTGCATCGACGAGCCTGCTTTGAAAGCGAAATTTACTTTGGCCGCGGTCGCTACGTCAGGCACGGTATACATATCCAACATGCCGGTCGTTTCCCACCAAGATTTATCGTCTGGGAAGGTTTTGTGGACCTTTCAACAAAGTCCCCTAATGTCAACATACGTGAGACCTCATCTTGACACTACGTTTCTAGAAGCTAATGAACTATGGTGTTTGATTAGCTGGTTGCTCTGGTAATTGGAGAGCTCGGCTCCGTTCAGCAAAGAAGTGGAAATCGGATCTTATCAGTTTACACGCCTCTAGGCTCCGAGCAGAAAGCTGGATATGCTTTGAAAACTGCTAAAAGAGGACTTGAATTCTTCGAAACATTGTTTAAATCGTCATATCAGCTACCCAAGCTCGACCTCGTTGCCATACCCGACTTCGCCGCAGGAGCAATGGAGAATTGGGGTCTGTTAACATTCCGAACCACCAAGTTACTCTGCGACTCAAACAAGACTGATATTGCGGCCGAGAAGCGTATTGCAGACGCAATTCTCCACGAGATATCTCACCAATGGCTCGGAAACTCGGTCACAATGAAGACATGGGGCTCTCTCTGGCTGAAAGAGAGCCTTGCAACATGGATGGCCCACTACGCTCGAGACAAACTTTTTGACGCCCATGACGCATGGCGCGAATTTATAATTGAGAAACAACAGTCCGCATTGGAACTAGATTCCCTTAGAAGCAGCCATCCAATTGAAAATCTTGAGTACTCGAAGACTGAATCGGTTCAGACTTTTGATGATATCTCTTACAGGAAAGGCTGTAGCGTGATTTTGATGCTCGCAAAAAGTATAGGCGAAGACGCTTTCTTTGAAGGTATCCGAACCTACCTGCGACGTCACAAGTTCGCTTTGGCGTCCTCAGAGGACTTCTGGGACGCTCTTGAAGAGAGCAGTAAAAGCAAAATGGGTGCTTGGATGTCTGTGTGGACACGTACACAGGGCTTCCCTGTCATTAAAGTTTCAAATTTTCGTCCTGAAAACAGTACACAGCAAAACAGGTCTCATCATATCCACGTTTCACAGAGGAGATTTCTTCTCAGTGGAAAAATGACTCCCGATGAAGCTAATGTAACATATCCGTTGCAGCTCTCGATCCGTTCGAGAAACGGCGTCAAGGAGTTTTCCCTTCAGGAACTGGACATGTCTTTGCCTGTTCTAGACACTGACATATTCAAGGTAAATGTTGACAATCTTGGGTTCTATCGAACTTGGTACGAGAGCGACCACCTCCGCAAATTGTGTGAGGCACATAGCGAAGGATGGCTTAGCGTCGAGGATCGAGTTGGACTTATCTCGGATGCAACAGCACTTACCAAAGCAGGTCTCCAAAATTCAAGCGACCTTCTCGATCTCATACATGCTATGCACAGTGATACAAATTATCATGTGTGGGTACAAATCATCAAGTCTCTCAACACTCTAAGGACGGCATGGTTCTTTGGAGATGAGGAAATTATTGACGGTCTTGACCAACACTTCCAAGCTGTAATCAGACGCAAGGTTGGTACAAAGGGATTGTTAGAGAACCAAAACCTGTCAGACGATTTTAAAGGGTTACTTCTTCGAGCATATGGGGAGACGAGGTGTGCGGTGTAAGTCTACAATCTTCGAACAGGTATATTTTATAGTAGCAAGTATAATGACAGTCTGCAGCAACGACGCAGGTGTACACGATATGGTCGAGAGACTGAAGAAAGGAGCAAGCGACTCAAATTCTAGTCCTTTTTTCAGCAGTTTACTTAGTCTTATGTTGAGCCATGGCGACATAGAAGATCTCGAGTTCGCGCTTCGTCTTTACCAGGACGCAACGGAAAAAGCTGACGAAAATGTAATCCTGGCAGTATTGGAAACACTCGGACAAGTCAAAAAGCCTGAACTGGTAGAAAGAATTCTGCAGCTACCCCTCTCCGTGGCTATCAAGGATCAAGATGTGGGTATAAAAAGTCCCTCTAGTCCCTCTAGGGTTATCACTCTGACTCGCTATCTGAATAGATCTGCATAATTCTTGAACACTTGCAGGACAGTGAAGCTGGCGTTCTTGGACTTTGGAGGTGGTTTCAGCGGGTGTGGAAAGTGCTTGAGACAAGGCTCGCCCCTGATTTGCTGAGGGACTTGATACCTATCGTCCTAGGTGGCCTATGCACCGAACCCCAGGCTCTGGAAGCCCAACAATTCTTTGCGCCATGTGATACAATACTTTATCAGCAGGCGCTCGCAAGAGCACTGGAACAAATTCGTTGTCGTGCAACATGGGTTCAAAATTCTGGCTCGGATGTGAGGAGATGGTTGGGTGAGCATCATTATATATGACTTCCGGCGACGTAGATCGGATAATATGAGTCTCCAAGTAAGGTGCTTCCTGTATTACTGTGGGTACTTGTACCATTAAACTTGTGTTGAGATTTTGAAAATGGCGCTGTTGACCTCACCATTGAGTTTGCAAAGCGCCTGGGGTCTCTAATATAATTAGAAAAATTTTATTGAATTAATTTCCCCGTACCGTGACCAGGAATACATGAAGTGGCATGATGTCCCATGATGTTTGGCAAATTAAATGGCGGATTTCTACCCTCTTATCCCTAGAGTCACTTCTATTTCTCTTATGCTAAAGATTAATATGACTCTCAGATCAAGCTAGCCTGTCGGGATTACGTTCACAAGTATCCACTTCAGGAACTGATTTAGCTGGTTACCCGCATGTTCATCTTTGCACAGTCTCAAATCAAAATTCTTGAATACTTTGGTGGCTTATGTTCACTTGGCAATATGTTTGAGCTGCTTGGGGGCCTGTTCCGGAAAGTATTTAGGCCCAGCAACCCCAGCAACCCCAACGGTCCCAACCCCCCACAACCAAATGCGCTTGAATCCTCCCCTCTTGGTGCCCTTCCTCTGGAGCTCATAATCCATATTACTAGATTTCTACCAACCTCCTCAAAGTCCACATTCGCTCTCTGCTGCCGCCCCATCCGCAACATCCTCGGCACGCAGCACTGGACAGCTTTGAGGAGAGATCACCACGAACTAGAAATCTTCTTGTCCCTCATGGAAAGAGACCTGCCTACTCACGTGCTTTGCCATCATTGCCGAGCTCTCCACACCGGCGACGGCGAGAGCGAAGACGACTTGTGGAATCCACGGCCGTACAAGCCCGCAATATGCGACCGAGAGGAGTTCCGAGCCGGGATAAGCGTGTATATCCACAGGGACTTCACCTTCCCCACCTTCCTCAAGACGATGAAGCTCTACCGCTCAAGACTAGACTATAGCCATCATCTGAGGATTCTCAACGGCCCAGCCGTGAGCACGACGCGCGCGAAGATCCCATATCAGTCCACGGCTCGGGGCCGGATCATTGCCGGATCGCTGCTTTTCCGCGTACGGTATCTCGTGCTTTTAGCGCCCGATCAGCCGATTCGAACCGTTTCCAAGTGTCTAGTCTATGTGTGCCCTCACATCCAAATCATGTCCTTAGGCAGCGAAGACCAGCTTCTCGAAGCTGCACCGTGTCAACTCGCCCACAAGCATGACCTTCGACAGTGCGTCAGAGTGTCAAATCTCGAGCAGTGTGGATACTGCGCTAGCGAGTTCCAGATCAGTCTTCAGGAGTGTGGGGGATTGGGCACCGCGGTTGTCATCGACAAGTGGTTGGATCTTGGGGAGGGAAGGAGCCTGTGGGATCCCAAATGGTGGAGTCACTTATCAACTAATTATACTAGCTACGAATTGTTCGCTGGAGACGACCGTAATTACAGAAAGAGACTGAGAGCTAGGGAGCGGGTGTCGTTTAAGCCGGGCTCGATCCAGGCCCGTTTTGAAGGACACCTGGGCGTGGGCGTGGGCTTCGATCCGGTTCTGACTCCAGATGAGGTTCGCAGGCTATCAGGAGTATTATAGCAGCATCATGTCAAAAACCGAATGTCTCATATATCATGGGACATCCTGCTCAATCCTGTATTCACGGTCACAGAGCTATAACCTGTTTCGGCCCTGGTGCCCTTTATTTAACATTAGTTATAAGGCTTATTATAATATGTTATTTTAAAACAGATATTTAAAATTTAGGTTTAGTATTTTATATTATTTTCTAGAAAACTTTGGATTTCTATTATTCAAAAGTTCTATTTCTTTAAACTCCAAGAGCGCCAAGCTAAAAGTACGCGAGCCTTCTGCTCATTTCTCACTTCTTCAACGTGCCCTTTATCTAACATTAGTCACGAGTCTCATTACAGTGTCTCACTCCAGAAGGGATATTTAAAATTAGTGTTTAGTGTTTTTTATTTTATTTTCTAGAGAACTCCGGACTCCTGTTATTCAAAAGTCCTATCCCTCCAAACTCCAAGAACGCCAAGCTAAAAGTACGCGAGCCTTCTGCTCATTTCTCACCTCTTCAACCCTTGAGTCTTTTCGTTGTTTACTCAAGCCCCCACTTCTCACTAAGGGCATTGGCGCCCTTGCCAATCCCAAACGCCGACGCCGCGGCGAGAGCCACGACGCCCGTCGTCAGCATCGCGAACTGCGCACCCTTACGGATCGTGCCGAAGGCAGCGTAGCCATTGCGGAAGCCGAACGCGAGACTCTCGACCGTCGCTAGCGCAATACTGACGTAGAGCGCTGTATTGATGTCTGCGATTGCGAGATATGGGATCAGCGGGATGAAGCCGGCGACGATGTACGACGCGGCCATGACGGCCGCAGCGACGAAGGCGTGACCCATTGCGGGTCGCGCCATTTGGTGGATGAACTCCATCGAGAAGTGCAGGAGCACTTCGGGGTTGTTTGTCAGGAGGCTGAAGAACGGGAGGAGCGCGGTGCGCGTGATTTTGTAGTCCCGGAACTTCTCTTCAATATCGGCGGCGACTTCGTCGGGTTGGTGCAGGATGCGCTGCTTCTCTTGCTCTTCTTGAGCGAGGAACTCTTCGCGCTCTTGGTAGGCTGCTAGGAAGGCAGCAGTACCCATCGAGAGGGAGCCGGCCACTATTTCTAGTATGCCGGCGATGATGATGTACTTTCTGGAATTGAAGGTCCCGGCGGCGCCTGTTAAAACGCTCATCGGAACATTCAATCCATCGCTCGTTCCGATAATAAAATTACGCCCCACGAGAGTCGCGAGTTGTCGTGACTTCTGTTGCTTGGCAATCTCATTAGGCAGGTCTCCCTTTGGGGGTGACGAGGAAGGGGCAGACTCAGACGCAGTCTCGCTTCCGGCTCGCATAGGCGAAGCTGGACGAGCCGCTTGGGGTGTCTGTGTGGCTCGAAGCTCGTGGAGCTCGAGGTCACTGCTGGTTGAGGATCTCGCAGACATCTTGCCTGATTTATTTGTTGTGTTTTTTGGTTGTAGTTTTGCTGGTGATGTCTGGTGTGGTTGCTTGGTCTTCGGAGTCAGTGCTGGAGGGAAATTCTGAAGAACGAATGATGAGAGTCAAGAAGAAAGTATATATGCCCGAAGAGGAGACATTGTTTGGAGAAGTGTACAGGAAAGCGGCCTGTTCATGGCTTGTTACATGGTTATGAACAATTGAGAACAATGATCTCTTTATATCCGACCACGTGAAAACAATACAATGTTCATGGCCTGTCCTGAACTTTGTTCAGAGAACAAAACCATTGTTGTCAGCAAGCAGAATTCCCACTTGAAACATGATCTTTCTGGAGTCCGTGGAAAATGCGGTGCGGTGCTTTGAAATCGAAGTTTCAAGGTGTAATGGGAACACTAAGGAAAGACACAGCCTCAAAAAGTCCCATCGTGTGTGATCAACTGCCGTCTGGTAACGATACACTTGTAGAACTACGCGTTGTCGCTTGACATTCCCGCGGAATTTCCATACCCCACGTCAAGGTATTCATTATGTAGCCTGTGCCAAGCCAAGGAAAAGCTTGAAAAGGGGAAAGACATATGCTGACTGTAGTTTACTGAGATGAGCCGCATTGGAGCGCTATCCGACTCAGGATTGCGTTCCGAGCTGCATGGAAGCGCGGAAGCGCTGAAATACCGTTTCTGCAATCCACTGTAGTTCTACCTTCGCCTCACAATGTGAGTGGACCTTCCTAACGGTGTAGAATTGCTTTTCGTTGACCCCTCAAACTACAATCCCGGCCTCTTCCTACACAAGCCCTCGCCTTGAGCGGAGGGGACGGGACGGGATCGAGGGCTAGAAATACCTGGGACTTGGTAAGTCAATGACGACAGGACGATTTTGACCATTGGTACTCAAGAGACCACCTCGAGATACTGGATAATGGTTGATTGAAGATGCCAAAATGGAAAACCCAGGGTCGATCAAGCCGACCTTTGCTGTTGAAAATCAGTGCGTAGCAATCATCGTGGAAAAAGTTGGAAGTATGGAGGTCTTGAAAGGAGAGATGAGAAAGTGAGGAGCGAGAGCAGAAGTCGCGGCCTCTGATGCGCTCTCTGAACATTCTTCTGAAGCGCGGCTTCCTCAAATATCTCCTGTCCGCTCGCACATCTTCTCCAATTCTAACTCTTAAGAAGGAAACCACTCCAATATCATGGCACGCAACAATTCCAGCGGCCGCGACTCCCCCAGGAAGCCACAAGCTATGCTCTAGCGCTATATCCACCTAGATAGCTACCCACTCGCCAACATCCACTTCACAGGCAGACCTGCATAGGAGTACTCTTACACCTTCTACACCGGCAGACTCGACATAGTAGAACGAAAAAACCTCAAAATGCGATAACAGACTCCGCTCACTCGGCGGAGAGAAGAAGCGGGCTATTTCAATCGAGCGTCTAGGGAACACAAGAGACAAAGTCGCAGGAATATCGAGATCGAAAGCCACGATCATGAGACGCCACTTCGCCATGCATTTTCTAAAGGTCGCAGCTTCCTTCCTTCCTCGCTCATTCCATCTTCTCAAGTACCAAACGCCGCTTCCGAGCAACAAATCCACATGATCGCGCCTTCTCTACAAGCCTCGCAGACGTCAACAAACCTCCCCCAAGCACGAGAACGGAGCCTTCTTGCCCCGCGAAAGCAGATGAGGACCGAACAGATAAAAAGAACCAGAATCTCCAGACGACGAGAAGTTATTTTCGGGAGAGGAAAGAAAGATGGGGCGACGGATTGAGAATCACGACCTACGAGACGAGGTCGAGTGGAAAGGCAAAAAGGATCATGAATTTCAAAGGAACTTATGTGTAACTGCCTCTGCAACGAGAAGCGGGGAATCATGGCACTTGCCGACTACATGAGGCGCACCTTCTTCGTTCGTAACAGACCTCACACATCTCGACGTCAAAATCAAATTTACACTCGAGAACACACTTTCATTTCCACATCCGTCTACCTAACCTAACATCAAAGCAAAAAGCCGCCTCTGTTGCGCGTCGCCCCGCTGCAACATGTCCCTATATTTATCCCCAAGAACGCCATGCACACGTAGAATAACAAGGCCAAAACAGAGTATTAAAATTGGTAAAAGTGCTCGAAGACAAGATATCCCCTTGCCCACTGCCCATTCCATAGCGGATCGTTTCGTGCACACGTAATCGTTTCCGTAACAGCATTTCCTTCCATATCCTTTCCCACAGCTTCAGGTCTCGTTCCCTCATATCCGAGTACCAGGCTGAGTGGCTCCGCTACTCCCCGTTCCTCATTCCTCAATCCTCGTAATCCCCCTCTTCCCTCCCTCCCTAAACCCCATGCTCTGCTCCCTAACCGGCATACTATCCACCGTACTCCTGCCGCCTAACACCTTAGGCACCGCAGTACCGTCTTCGACCGGGTTGTTTTTCGTGTTGAGATTCGGCGTGTTGGAGAGGGAGGGTGCCGGGAATTCTTTTTGTAAGGGGGAAGAGGGCACGGGAGAGGCGGAATGTTGGGACTTGGATTCGCCGCCCTTGGAGGTGCGGGGGGAAACGCGGCCGGTCTGTTGAGGGAGTGTCGTTAGATTGCGTATTGAAAAATGTGATGGAGAGAGAAATGAAGAAGCAGAGGAACAGAAGCAAAGGTGTATGCTGACATTGGGTAGCAAAGCAGAAGCATGACAACAGAACAAGGGCGTTTGAGTGGTGCAACGTGGAGTGCTTCACTGTGCGCGGTTGGCGAGTTTGAACGAACATGGCGAAAGCAAGAAGTTGACAGAGCAGGAGCGACTGGCTGGCGTATATGTTGCATACGGGCGGGCACCTTGCCTCGTAATCCCTCTAGTAAGGCAAAACAAGGCAAGAAGCAAACAGAATAGGACAAACATCAAACAGGCGTAATCGCTTAAGGACTCATTCGTCTGGGCGTCGGCCTCGCGGTGCTAGAAGAACTGCCATCAGAATCACCGGTACTCACCTGCTTCGCCCAGCGCAGCCCACAACTATTACACAGATCGCGTTGTCCGCTCGGTCCTCTCCTCCACTCGGGCGTGACTCGCGTATGGCAATTCGCGCAATCTCTCTGCAAATTCCCTGCGCCCTTCCTCCTCTTCCGCTTCTTCTTGTTCGATAACAGCACTGCGAGTTCTTCAGCGAGTAGTCGATTGCTCTTCTCCATCTGCCGCAGCTCGAACTGCCAACTCGTGCAGCGCGTTGTTTTGAGCTCGTCGAAGATGTTGTCTTCGGATGCGAGGGCCACATCTTGCGTGCCGATGACGAGCCCGCCGCCGCCGGCTTGTGTAAGCGGGCCGGGGAGGCTGGCACCGGATGCTGGGGTGCGTGGTTCGGCACTTTGGTGTGATACTCCTGAGATGGCTGAATCGGGACTTTGTTGGAGCGAGTTCATGGACTTGTTGCTCCCCTGAGATCCGGGTTGAGCGACTGCTCGACCGGACGTTTTGACCAAGCTTGTTTGAGCGACAAGGAAGGTCGGCTTTTGGCCTTCAGAGGCATCGCCGGGGTATAACGTCGTTCGAGCCTGCAAAACCAAGCCTCTCTTGTTCAAGATCTCATGTTTATGCGTAATTCTCTTCCCCGTCCTCGCTTTCTCCAATGACCGACCAAACTCGATTTTGGATTCTGGCCGCATGAGGGCTTGGATACTCGTCCCGATCAAATCGTCCGGGTTTCGGTCTAGTAGCGTGCGCACATTACTTGAGACAAATAAGAACATGCCAGATGTGGACAATTTTGTCCACATCTCGCTCTCGCCAATACCTCCAGCATTATTGATGTCGTTGCGGGCGAGCGCGTATACGGGTCTTTCGCGACCGACTAGGATGATGCATTTTCTGCCTTTGCCTTGCTCAACGCATAATGTGCCGTGACTCTCAAACCACGTATATCCGCTCTTCTTCCGCCGTATCCGGAAGACAACATTTACCGATGCACCAGTCGACGTATCCTTCAACTCTCGAGTGACAGGAACAATGTCGCTGGGATGACAGACTGATGATAATGCTGTCCCAACGAGCTCGGATGAATCATATTCCAGCACATGCCGGCAAGATGGCGAAAGATAAAGAAAGAGGCCTTTCAATGAAAGGACATGAACAACATCATCAGTATTCTCCAGTAACACCTTATCCCACATCCGCCTCGTCAGCTCGGACTCGCTATTATTGTTGATAGAACTCAAGACAGTCGAGACATCATCCCGGCTGATCGTCTGCCCATCCACTTGTTGCCTGACAATGTCCGGAGGCTGCCATACGTATTTCGGCAGCTGGCCTTGCGAATAGTCGACCGTATATAAACCACCCGCATTCTTGGCCTCCACCGACGTTGGCTTTGCGACCAAATCCACTTGGAAGCCAACAATATATCTGATTTCGTCGCTATCTTCTCCACTAATGGGTATCATCGTAAGTAAATTCATGAAAGGTTGGCCGCCTTTGCGGTAGTTGATCAAGCTCCGCTGAGCTTCTTTCTTGTTCTCTATCCTCTGCTTCAGGTAGTACACGGATTCGTTGTCAACGAAGTCTCTTCGAACCCCTGCTTGGACTTTGCCTTCGGGTGATTGGAGAAATCTACAGTTCTGACCAAGGACCTCGTGCTTGGAATAGCCTGTCAAGCGCTCGAAAATCTCGGACACGTAAATGATGGGGCAGTCGGGAAGTGTGATGTCGCAGACAACGAAGGCGCATGACAAATCAACCTTTCCAATATCGATCTCGGGGTTCTTTCGCGACGCTACCTTCATCAATGCCCCTAGCATATCAAACCCACTGGCAGAGTAGATTCCCGAGAAATTCGGCTTGGTTTCGATGGGTGGCGCTGGTTCAGGTTCTGGTACGGGTGCTGCGATGGTTGGAGTCGGTGGCTGCATGGTAAAGGCAGCATTTTCTTCCATTGGAGGTGGCATTTTCGTGGTAATGGGAGAATGGTACGCCGGCATAGCTGGGCTCACACTCATCTTTCTTGGTGACATGGTATCAGAGATATCGAGTCCCGGCATCGTTGGTAGCATATTCTCGTTCTCATTTCCCTGAGGTGGTAATGCTTCGGGTAGGCCCGTGGGCACCATAAAGTCGCTTGGCATGGCATCCACCCCATAGTTCTGCGAGAAGTTCTGAGGCGAAAACATGCTCAATGCAGAGTCCGACTCGCCCATTATGTCCAATCCCATATTTCCATAACCCATCATGCCTTGCGCCATATCCGTTGGCATCCCGGGAAAGTCGCCACTGGTATCAATGCTCAAATCGGGCTGCTGCATCTGTGCCCCAAACCCAGCCTGCTGCCCCGCCATGTTCAAATCCCCATACTGCCCACTCATCTGGCTCTCCCCCGTGCCCTGCCTCTGTATGCTCGCCTGCGGCGCCGTCTGCTGGCCAAACTGGAAATCATTGAGCTCCCCCCCGCCGCCCGCAAACTCCATCATGCTCGGCCGGCGCTCCAGGGCTTGGTTGGAGTAGCTCTGCCGGCGCTGGATCTCCTTGTTGTTCTGCATGATGATGTCGTCGAGGCTGGCACCGCCGCCTCCGCCCATGCCCGACATGTTGACATTTGCGTTTGCATTGTCGTCCTGCGGCAGCGACTGCATACTCAGGGCACGCTGCTGGCGGCGCGCGGCGAGCCGCCCCGCCAGGTCCGCCTGCGACAGCTGGGTCCCGAAGAACTGGTTCATGGTGTCCGCAAGGGCAATCGCATTGGCGCTGTCCCACGTCGTCCGTCGAGGAAGAGTCGCACGGCGCGAATCATGGGTGTGTCTCCCGCTGTACCGTTGTATTGTCCCAGAAGAATTTGGAGACTCAGCAATGAGCTCTGGTCCAGTCGGGCTCCTGCCTCGGTGTCGAGCTCCGGAGCGTCGTACAGGCCTCGAGTAACGTATGGCAGCAGCAAGCAACTGCAAGATACCTGTGTCCCGGTCAATGGAGCTTGTGGCCGCACTGAGCAGGGTTGGGTGGCAAGCAGTTGTAGTCAATGCCCGCACGGTTCACGTCCTTGGAGTAAGTAAGATTATGGACAGCTTCTCCCCGCGTCAGACGCACCCCGGGAAGAGCAGTGAAGGAGGCTGTCCCCAGAAAGACCAAAAGGCCCACGAGTTGGTGTCGACTGAGGCGTGGGTGGAGTGTAGTGGAGGGTTGCGAAAAAGTAGGGGTGCCAGTCTTGCGGCTGGTCTGGGACGCTATCAAGCCCCGCCTCTTTCGTTGCACGACAGAAGAGTGGAGGCGGCGAGGAGCTTGGAGCTTGGGGTGCGAGCTATCCTTCGGGGTTGGGGCCAATCACTGAAATTAGCAGAAAAGCACAATGCGAAAGCTGCACCGCGTGGCTTTGGTTTCGCGGGAAAGAAGAAAAGAGAGGCTTGTTTTGTCTCGGGGCGCGTGGACGGGAGAAAAGAAGGTTCAGGGCGCGGACGTTGCTTCTTTGCAGAGGTCAATGCTTCTCAGACGGAAAAGCGCGCTACTGTACCGGGCGGTCGAGCAGCAGGGTTCCTGTGGCCCTTGCCCGCCACATCGGAATCCCCAAAATGCCATGCTCAGCCGCAAGTGGCAGTCAGCCCGCCGGGAATAACCATCTCACTGCATTATCATTGTCCTACGGGAACCAAGATCGAAACCCCCCGAGATATAAGCATGTGGAGTCGAATCGGAGGGTTTCCTATCTCCCGGCGTAAGGAAAGGGAAGGGAGCACAATGATGCATGACCGCAGCGGCAGCCGGCTCACAGGGGAGGAAAAGCCTCCTCCGCCAGACTTTATCGCGACGTCTGTGCGCTTGCTGCTGATGGATTACCTTTTCCCGTTAGCTAAGCGCCGCCTGCATTAGCAACCTTCTTAGGCGTGCGTCCATATCAGGTACAGGCACAGCTTCTAGCTCGCAATCATAATCCTACCGTATTTCGCATCTGGGTGTTACTGCCGGAGACCCGGGACCGGCCCTTCTTTCACACCTGCAGTAGCTCCGAAGAATAGCGCTGTGGATCATCCGAGGGAGCAGCAAACGCGGTAGCATCGCGGTATGCCAGGGCCAGGAGCCGCCAGGTGAGATCTTATTTGTAATGACCTTGAAAAAACTACCTAACAACCTGAACTGGCATCATCTCTCGCTATGCTAAATCACACCAAAACCCCCTAAAGTATGATGTGGTCTCCTGCCCTGCCTAGTACAAATGAAATTGAGGAAGACGAGGAATCAACAAGAAAAATCGCAATATCATGCGCCGGTGTGGTATCAATCGTGGTCATTCTATCAGGTTCCCAGCCTCCTTCCCAGCCTACCCTGCCCAAGATTTCCCGGCCCCATCAGATCGTGTTCTTTTTTGTTTTTAGTGTTTATGCAAAGAAAGGGCGCACTGTTTGCTGTGTCTCAGGCGCGAGTTGCTGGAGGAGCTGACCGGCGTCCTGGCCAACGTTGCTGAGGAGCAGCTTGCCTGCGTTTGCTATTCGGACTGCCGTTTGGCCGACTAGTGTCTCAGCCTCAAGTGCTTGGACGATAAAGCCGAACACTTTTTGCGCTTGTGAGGTGACGGCTGGGTTTTGTCTGGAGAAATGTTTAGTGATCGGAGTTAAGAAGGCGCCTGATGTGAGCTAGACTTACTGGTCAATCAACTGGGCGAGGAAGGCGTATGCATATGGCGCAGCCTCTTCATCGTTAGTAATCGGTAGAGTGTCGATCCATTGAACAATAACTTGTTGGGCGTTCGGTAGAGATGATGCATTGTAGTGCAAGATCTTGGCAATGGCTGCACAAGCATTTTCCGTTGCGAAGACGTCGTCGTCCCCTCGAGCATTGGGCAGCTGTGTCACTTGGAAAAGCAACTCCACTGCTGGAGCGAAGAACTCAGACCATGCGGGCCCGCCCTTATGCGCAGCGACGCCAATACCATATGCAGCTGCTTGACGATTCGCAGGTGCTGGGTCTCGGCAGCCAGATACCAGAGGCTCAACGATTGAGTCCTTGTATTTCCAGCTCTGCTCGCCGCAGAACTCCAGTACGTCGTCCATGATGCACAGACCCCACTGGCGTTGAGTAGGATCATGACTCTTGAGGAACTGCTCGTAAGTGGCATGGAGACGCTCCCACGCAGGGAGGAAAGTTGTGCCGTGGTTCTTGAAGATACAGTGATAAGCTTTGTTCATATCAGATAGGAGAGTCTGGTCGTCTTCAATCGCAAACGCAGTCTCCTCAGACTCTTCTTCGTCTTCGCCGCCCTCTTCCTTCTCCTCGTTTCTTGCCGCAACACGGTCTTTGTAGTCCTCCAACGCAGAAGTGGCCGAATCCATGAACGTCTCCATATTCTGCGCGGTCAAGCAACCCTTGCCCATGACTTCAACGCACTCGTAAAAGCATTGGTACATCTCCGCAAGAGTGTCAATAGCTGGCTCGGCGCTGAGAACCTCCAAGACTTTTTCGATTGTTGCCGCCCAAAGACTCTGCAGCTGTTGCGAAGGGTTCCCATATGCCTTCTTGTAGGAATTGAGAAGTTGTGGAACACACTTCGCTGATACAACTCTGACGGGGTCGTGGAAAAAGAATGCCAAGCCTGGCAACGCAATCTTCTCCATGACATCGGCAACGAAAGGTGCGAAAGCCGCTTCGAGAACTTGGGCGTATACGACCAAAAGCTCAATCGCCATGTGTTTGTCATCGAGAGTGCTTGTCTTAATACCAATAACTTTGCCCTTGAGTGGTACAAGTTCCCAGCCCTCATCATTTTGGACTTGATCAACTTGGTCCTCGTCTTC
This sequence comes from Lachnum nothofagi, assembly GCA_003988875.1. Classification (NCBI taxonomy): domain Eukaryota; kingdom Fungi; phylum Ascomycota; class Leotiomycetes; order Helotiales; family Lachnaceae; genus Lachnum; species Lachnum nothofagi. The sequence goes on from QYSG01009447.1 coordinate 23,656, forward strand.
CAGGAGTTGAATATCCGCCTTGGCACTGGCAAGCTCGATCAGCGGAGGCATCACAGCAGTTAGGTATGGTAAGAAGTCCTGGCCAAGGACTCTGCACATCCGTCCCCAGCAATGCATAAGATACTGTGCTTGAGGATCGTCAGTATCAGTAATACCTGCTTGAATAGCACCCAAGACTTGAACGAGATTCAACGCATCGTTGCCCAGTCTTTCTTTGCCGACAGCTAAAGCAATGAGAGTGGCGCATTCCATAGCCTTTGCTCGCAAGAGCCTGAGCTCTTTGGTATTTTCCTGTTGCAGAACTTGGAACAACAAAGGCATAAGAGTATCGTAGTATTTTGCGAAAGCGGCTTCGGCCGAATCCGCGATAGTAGCAATTGTCGAGAGTGCTTGCTCTTGGACATATCGTTTTGGGCTTTGGAGTAGTTGGAAGAGGTGGGTCAAGAGATTGTCGAGATATGGTTCTAGAATATCCTTCTCAGCTTCCTCGCAGAAGTTAACAAGTGCAGCTGCTGCGTGAGCTTGGACTCGCGGCTCGGGAGAATCTAGAACGGGAATGATGGCAGGAACGACGACTTGGTGATATTTCTGCTGCATGGTGCCCGCGAAATCTGTGCTCATCTGACCCAGCGCATTACAGCCGGCCCAGCGAACTCGAGGATGTGAGTCGCGAAGAGCAGGAACCACCAATTCGAGGACCTGGCTTAATTCGCCCTCCATCAATTCTCTGCAGCCCTCAGAGATAGCGGAGATGGCCATGAGTGCCGCGTGCCGATCTCTCCAAGAGTCAGAGTTCATCATCCTTGGGAGCCAGTTGAAGGTAGGTGCTAGGATTGTTTGACCTCCAAGTTTGTTAGCCAAGCGATCCATACACTGCTCGCCAGCAACGTGGTTCAGATCGCTCTCATCTGGATCCATCTGTAATCCGTTAGTCTCAAAGCAGATATCTTCTCGTATTGAAACGTACATCATCGGAGGCATTCCATTCAGCGGCGTCATCGTCATCAGCGCCAATATCTGTCATCAGGCTCAAGCATTGGGTGATCATGTCGTTTGTGTATGACGGATCTTTCTTGCACATCCCTGGCGCATAGTCCGAGAAGGTCGCCATCAATTCAAGAGCATTTTGACGAGCTTGATCCGTAAGCTCCTTGTCTTGAATAACAGATATGCTGAACTCGACTAAATTCCGGAAAAGAGGCTTGAACATTTTTGGTGCCCCTTCAGCAAGGTCAATGAGCGATATCAACGCCCTGGTGAGCTCTTCCGACTCCTGTGACTGCTTGATTGGAGGCAAAATGTTCAAGACTTCGGGTATGAGTGCGTAGTATTTCGCTTGGGACTTCTTAGGTATACTGCGGAAGAATGAAGCAAATGCTTCCATGGCTGACAGACGGACCTAATCATCATAAGTCGTGCTCAACTACGCGAACTTATCCACTTACCGAAACATCGTCGTCTTTGAAACCCTTTGTAAACGCTGAGAGTACCGTATCCTCGTGTTGCTTTTCAATAATGCCAGGGGTCGTGGAGAATATGCGGTACGCGATCTCTCGCTGTCCAACTTCCTTCGACGTACTAAGGGTGAATAGAACACCCAAGATTTCTGGCCATTGTTGCTCTATGGAATATCAGTCTCTAATCTCCAGCTTTTGGGGAGATCGACGCGGTATACGCACTGGCATCAGAGTATTCCCTTGCTATCTCTGCAACCGCGTCACCAATCTTATTCCTAACATTATTTGTGGATTCGGCTCCCAGCGCTTCGATGAGCTTTTGCCTGATAAGGAAAGCCTGTTCCTGCGGTAACGATAGGAAAAGCTCTACCGAGGAGTCGCTGTTCGGCAGCTTGCGGGTTTTTGAGGCAATCCGGCGGAAGATGACGGCTGCAAAAGCGCGTGTCTGTCGCGAAGGAATGTGTCAGATCACAGTATTCTTCGCATATTCACAATGAGGGTTATCATACCGTTGGATCGTTCGAGCCGTGAATCTGCTCGACCAAGCCCATCAAGAGGGTTTCCGGCTTCTGCGCGGTCCAGTTGTCGGCCAGGTGCTGCTCTGCCTGAGATCGCACGCTATTATCGGAAGACTGCAGCGCATCAAGCAGTTGCGCCAGCTCGGCATGCACGTCTGGGGGCAAGACCGACATCGTTCCGGGTGTTCAATGAAGTTGCAGAGGAAAAATGTGATTCTGGGTCAAGGTGTTGGCTGTATGGAGGGGCAGTGTCGCGCCAAGCGCCCTTGCCGGAATGTTTCGCCCTTTGTTCAGAATGCAGCCGTCGCAGCCGTCGCGGAGGGAGAGAAAATGTAAGTCCCAAGCAGCGTAGCAAGGAGCAACTCCAGAGTTGGTTCGCGCTCAGATTGCTGGCTTGCTGGATTGCTTGCATGGGCCAAAGCACGAAGGGAGCGTGTTGCCAGAAAAATAAATGCTCGCGTAAATCTAGTGAGCCGGTATAAGTGGGTCTAGGCCAAGGAAGGTATAACAGCAATCTTGGAACTGTACATAGCTTAATTTGCAAATAATTCTATGTTACATGATCAATATAGGATGTTTAATTCAAGTCTATAAGAGCTCTCCGATACGTTCTTGCAAAATTTCTTTGTTCTCAATTTTATAGGAGTATGCGGTGCCCAATACTCTATACCTTAGACATCAACAACCCCTCCATCCAGGTACAGTTCTTAGTCTCTTATAGATAGAAAGTCTGACGTTAGGTGGAGGGCTGATACTACAATTTGCTCAATCAAAACCTAAAGACTTGAAAAGCCACCGAATAACAGTCTTCCACCATCTCTAATGTCCCCTTCTCTCCGTAGAGGATGAATGAGACCAGGTCACGTGCAGTGAATTCGCAACCCCGCAATAAGCGGCCAGCTTGGAAGGAGGGAACGCGAACTTTTGGATCTCGTGTTATTCCTCCACAAATACATCCACAAAGGAGCTGCGACCAACACATCTCAACCTTCAAAGCTGGCAATGACTCTGATCCAGCCATCTCAACAAACACCCACACACGCCAGCGCCTAGCTCCCTGCTCCCGCGATGGCAGAACAAACGCCACCAGGTGACACACCAACAAGAAATAGCACCGGCAGTCCCAAGATCGGGTCCATCAGCCATCGATCCAGCTTCGCCGAGAATCTGAGACACTCCCCTCGCTCTCAACGGCATCCCTCTTTCACGCAGGCTGCCGTCCAAGACCTGATCAATCATCCAAAGACCGCCGATCCGAAGTTTGTTGGGAGGGATTGGAGGACTATACGCGTCGACGAGCTGGTCAATAGCAATGATGTGCATTGGGCAGAGCTGGATACTAGTATCCAGGATTCTACAAAGGTAGGTCATATGCGCGCGTACTGCTGGCATCTACTGATTTTACAAGCTCCTGATTGATGCCGGGCCGCCCAATGTTATTCTACTGCGAGAGAAGCCAAACGAGACGTCGGCTTGTGGAACATTCGACTATAGCAATCTTAGAACATATCTCCTCGTTGTGGTTGGACTAGCAAGGTAAGCAGTGGGGCGGAGATATTCTAGTATTATCCCAGACTTGACTCTTGCTAAAACTCATATCTCCAGTCCCGAGGAAGGACAAGTAGAGATATTCGATTCCATCGCAAAAAGAGCCCGAGATGGCCAACCCATCCCTCTCCGAGAAACAATTCCTCTCGGGAAATCCGAGCCCGTCATCACATTATCAGCGTCCGATAATCTTGCAAAAGCTATGGAAATTTTTGGAAGCGGCGTTCATCGAATCCTTATCTGCAAAGACGGTACAACGGATGTTGTGGGTATCTTGACACAGTTACGGATGGTGAGATTCATGTCGGATAATGCCTCAAGCTTTCCGACAATTGATGCACTCACCCCTTGGCTCTTGAAGGACTTAGGAATTGGAGCTCCCACTACCATCGCAGTCAAGTAAGTATTCTCCAAGTGGCAAGCGAAGCACGAGATCTAGACCATACTCTACCCCCATTTCCTCAATATTCGTCGTAATTGCACGAGAAATTAGCTAACACTACTAGCGGCGATAAATCTTTAAGTGAAGCACTCCAGCTTATGGCCAATGAAGGCTTGACTAGCGTCCCAGTTGTTGACAATGGTTCCAATGTGGTTGGGAATATTTCAGTTGCAGACGTCAAATTTCTCACCACATCCGCCAGTCTACCTCTCCTAGACAATAGCTGTATCCACTTCATCTCCGTCATTCTATCAGAGCGAGGCATGCATGATGGAAAGGATTCTTTCCCAGGTGAGCCATCCCTCCCACTGTCTCCAAAGGCCGACTTGCAGTGGCTGGAATTCGACATGCCCATGAATCTTCTACTATCCTCGTTTTTGTGCTAATTTAATTCTACAGTGTTCCATGTCAGCCCTTACTCCACTCTAGGCCACACGGTCGCCAAACTCCTAGCAACAAGATCCCACCGCATGTGGGTCGTTGAATCATCTTCCCCATCCCCATCTCCAGGAAACACACCCTTAGCAACACCATCCGTCAGCCACGCCACCTTGCACTCCCCAATATCCTCCCAACCAGCTTCTCCCGCACTCTCAGGATCTTTTCCCGCCGTCTCAGCAGCCTCTCTCCCTGGCGCCCGAATCTCTGGCCGCTTAACAGGCGTCGTCTCACTCACAGACGTCCTCAACCTGTTTGGCCGTCAATCCGGATTGAATCCTCTAAGTCCAAATGATCAACGGGATAAGAGACGTCGGAGCTCGAGCAGTTCGGTTAGACCTAGTATCGATTCTGCGAGGAGCTCTAGCGTTGACATTCGACGGTGACAGAGTGAGAAATGAAAAAAAATAAAATTTTCAGGCACAAGCCGGTTACATCTTGCTGGGATGAACGGCCAGCCGGAGTTTCGGAGAACAGGATATATGGAAGATACAGTTCATTCGCAGGAACCCTAAAATAAATGGAAGCCTACCTGCTCCAGTTGCTAAGAAAAGCGGGCTGGGTATCACGATATGGGAAATGCGGTACGGAGTAATGGAGGGCCACAGAGGCATGATAATTCCACATGAGAGAACAACTTATTTAGACGCTGAATGAAGCAATTTCACCAGCACCTACTATCCCTTTCCCTCACCTTGCAGCGATACGAAAAATATCATACATATATCTCAACTCTATATACACCCAAGAAAAGCTATACACCCCAGGATAAACGCCCGCCCCAAAACGCCCGCTTCCCAATGCCCAAACGACCCAATCCCCATCCCAACACGCACTCCACCTACGCGCCCAAAACCATAAACCCCACGCCCCCCAGCACACCACACAGCGTAACCGCCGTCAGTATCCCCGCCCCCGCCTTATCCATCCCCGTCACCGGCGTGCTTATCACGCCATCGCTGCCCTGACTACTGCCCCCCGTCCCCGCATTCGCGTTCCCGACACTGGTCCCGCCTGTCGAATTGGTCACGAGGTTACGAGGTTAGGGACCGCGGCTTGTGTGTTGTTGATCAGCAGGGCGGTGATGACGGAGAGGGCGGACATTTGTTGGCCTACGCCGTAGGTGCCGTCCCAGGTGCTGCCGTCGTCCCAGTGCTCGCCGCACGTCACGCCGTCTGTGCCGCCGTCGCACTGCTTTGCGGCCGCTGCGGCGGAAGTGTAGAGGAGAGGCATGATCGTGTCCGCGGTAAAAGGCGCAACGCGCGTGGTAGCTGCGAGCCAGCGCGCAAAATACGCCTTGAAACTCAACTGATCAGTATCACACGTCCCCTGCGCCTGGCCCGTGCTCGTGACATCCTCGCAAGCCGCCTCGTACATGATGCTGCCGTTGTGGAAGAAGACGGACGTCGCGTTGAGCAGGCCGCGCACGCGCGTCTCCCATTGGGCCTGTGTGGACCCGGAGGTCTGGTTGTACATCATGGCGGCGCCGAAGAGGTAGACGCCCGCGTTGTAGGAGAACTGCGCGTGGTCGAGCGAGGTGCAGTTCGTGGTGTCGGAGGTGCCGTCGTAGACTTGGTAGTCGTCGCCTATCAGACCTATATCTTCCATCCTACACGGCCCCATCACATATCAGCCACAACTCTCCGAAACCCTTCCAGCAAACAGTCGAGGGAGAAAGACATACCAATCCCACACCTTCGTCGCCCAGTCCGCATACGTCTCATTCCCCGTATACCTTCCCAGCCGCGCCGCGATGTTGAACAAACACCCATTTGCTATACTATTCTTATAGTCATACCCGTTGTTAAACGTGAAGATCTGCCACTTCAAGCCGCCGCCACACGTATTATCCAAGTCCCATCTCGGCACCATGGAATTAAACACCCCCTGTGCCAGCGCCAGCCAGCCCGGCTGATCATCATCCGGATCCTCAAACTTCTCCTCAGCAGCGCTCATCGCTGCCATGCCCCAGAAGCCCTGGTCGTCGTTCCCCTCTGTTTTCGTCTGGTTCGTCGGCATGAAGTTGTCGTTGTCGCCGATTTGAGACAAGAGGGCTTGCTTGACGGAGGGCACGTAGGACGTGTCGCCCGTGTAGTACCAGTAGTCGACCATGATGCCGAAGAGGCCGCCGGCTTCCCACCAGTAGTAGGGCGAGGGCAGGTTGCCGGGCGTGTCGCCTGTGTTGTTGCCGGTATAGTATTTCATGGCGCCGTAGGCGATGGTGGAGGCGGCCGATTTGATGGAGTCTGATTGTTGTTCATGTTTAGAAATAGTCGAAGAAGTATTAAGGGCAGAGGGGGAATGGAGGAAGTTACCGGCTGAAGTCACATCCAAATCAACAGCGCCCGCCAGCGCGGCGCCAAAGCTGAGTATCGTGACTGCTTTCATCTTTCCTCCTCTCTCCTCCTCTCAGTGAGATATCAAACACAGCAAAAAACCTTCAACTCAAAAGCCAAGCCCCCAAAAACCCGGGGCTATATCTCAAAACGAACGATATATTGCGATACAATGCCAAAATAACAAAAGAAGCTTTTTTCCAAGACCTCGAAAATAGATGAAGGAAACATGCACGGCACGCACCAACGAACCTGGGCGTGCCCGGGTCCACGGCACCAGCCCT
>QYSG01009470.1:0-10946 GCA_003988875.1 Lachnum nothofagi
GTGGTATGATTCGCCAATGCTGTCAACGCTGACTGCTCTCCAAGTTTCAATGTTTCTTAGCGTCCAGGAATTTGTCTTCGTAGGAAGTTGATCTCGCGTCGTCTCTGCCTGCTGCAAGATGTACTTCCTCTTGGAGCAGGTTATTGAACTATGAAGTTCTACGATGGGATTATATATGTCGTCATATAGATGCTTTTCATGGTCATCCAACGCCTTCTCGCCGATCCAAAATTTCAGTACACTGCGTAGCTGCTCGAAAAGTGATTTGGCAATCTTATGTCGGTTGGCTCTGAACCCTGGAGTCTTTACCATGGCATTCATAGTTTCTGATCTCCATTGACCCGTTTTCAGAGACTCGCCTACCGTTCTTGATGAGTGCGATGCTTTGTTCCAAGAAATGGTAGATACGTACCTTCCTTCTGATCTTTCCTTTTCAATATTAATATCTCTTCAAAAAGTACCGTCTGATCGTTTGTTGTTCCAATTGGAAATGATTTATCAAAGATCTGGCATTTGACAAAATCCCATATCACTAGGGATATGACAATGTAATTGCAAGTGCTCTGTGCGCCCAACCAGCGCATCCACTCCCCTTTGACCGGACCGAGTCCCAGTTCAGTCAGCTTCTCTGGGCTTCTCCTCCAGATAGAATGGAATATTTTCGCGAAATCTCTTTCTTGGAATACTTCATCTGTCCAGTTCTCGATGGAGTCACAGATTTCCCCGAAATCTATCTTGATAGTCGCATCTGACACCTGATTCTCTTCATATAGAAGCTCGAATAGTTGCGATTTGCAGTCGTCCAAGTATATTTTTAGTCTCCTGTTTTCCTCTTCTAGCACTTCCAAAGGACTGGCCTCTGGGGAATCAGGATCAGACATATCCAGCGCAATTTTTTCTCAAGTCTTTGGTAGCGTATCTTCCTAAGCGTTGACGTCTTCCGGTACACAAAATCATCTCTTTCAAGTTTAAGCCAAGGATTTCAATACCATGAGTGCCAGGCGGGCTCTAAATATTGTAGCCTTGGCTGGCGGTGAGGCGCTATGAAATTGGCGAGGCTGGGCCTCGAAATCAAGCCGTGACAGAATCTCGACGGGGAGGGGCTTTGCTTAAGGCTTAGTGGCAAAGCGTCGAGGCCGATTTCGATTGAGTAAGGCGTTCTGTCGCCGTATTTATGGTGCCCGATTGACGTGGCGAAGAGGCAATTTTCTAAAGGTGTGCATGTGTTCGGGCGCAACTGCTGCGCGGAATGTCCCTGCCACCCTGACACAATCAATTCAGCTCGGCTTTGTCAGACATTCCCGAGGCGCTTGCCGGCTTGTAATACGGCAGCGAATAAGGRTCGCTTTACTTTGAATATCTCCTCCAAGCGGCACTGCATTCCCGGGATTGCCTGGYAGCCKCGTCTTGATGGTGGGGAGGGGTTTGTTACGCTGCACATAAAAYAAATATTCGTTGGCAGCCTGCTATTTGATCTCTGGCCCACCACTTGTAAGTGTTTTCACCGACGACTGGTATCGCTACTCACGGTAAGAAACATCTTGTACTTTCGACTGCGTCGCCAGGAGAGCGAAAATGGCGGCTAAAGCACAGGGTCCRATGAAACTGCTCATTGCAGTAGATTTTGGTACGCCCAGCCTTGTCCTTCCCAAGGACCACCTTCCTAAACCATCTCCTTTTATCTAGGGACTACATTTTCTGGCGTAGCATATCTTCAGACTCTGAAAGTGAGATGATCTCCATCCATTTATTACTAAAACATTCATTTCTGACTCTCGTTATCAGCCTGAGATCACCACAGTTATACAGGACTGGGGCCATGCCGGAGGAGAGGGAGAAAAGGTGCCGACGTGAGTTGAGACCCTTATCTTGATCACGCTTTCCTGTTTACTAAAAGGCTTTTTAGGGTTCTGAAATATGATCAAGGACAATCCGATGGCCCTAGGTTTGGCTTTCAGGTCAACGAGGATGAGGAAGRCGTAATAGATTGGTTCAAACTGGGGTTGTACCCTCGTGTCGAGGAGTCATCTCTAGCAAAGAAGTATCCGATCAGGAGACCCCAGTTGAGCGACATGGAGTACCAAAGACACGTTGTCAACTATCTTACTGCTCTCAGAGAACATGCAGATGCATATTTGATCCGACACTTTGGACGCGCGTTCTGGAAAAGCACCCCTCGAGAATACATTATCACTGTACCAGCTATTTGGCCCGACAAATCGAAGAACACAACTCTCGCCTGTGCTGAGACGGCTGGTATGGGTYCGAGAAAAGAGATCCAGATTGTAGCGGAGCCTGAAGCTGCTGGTATCTATGCCCTTCAGAGTATGGAAGACAAAAACTTGCTGAAGGCTGGCGATACGTTCGTTATCTGTGACGCGGGAGGRGGGTAAGCTGTCTCAAATATTCAAGCTTAAGTTTGTATCGACTAATATTCTTGATCTCAATAGAACTGTTGATTTAGTTTCTTACACYGTCCGATCTCTCGAGCCGATCCCATCGATCGATGAAGCAGCGGTGGGATCTGGTGCTTTATGCGGTGGYACTTTTCTCAATCGCATCTTCGCGGAATACCTGGATCAGAAATTTGCCAATTATAGCTCATGGGACGCTGAATATAAGGCTGATGCTCTGAAGATGTTCGAAAAGGATATCAAAAGGAATTTTGCCGGAAAYGTCAACCAAGTCTACAGAATTAGATCYAAAGGATTGCCGGACAACGCAAGACTTGGAGTTAGAAATGGATTTCTGGAGATTTCGGGACAAGACATCAGAGATGTCTTCGAGCCTGTCGTAAAGGAAATAATCAACCGGGTGAGAACACAAATTACAGCCACAAATAACCCCAGCAGGAGGGTCAAAGCAGTCTTGCTTGCGGGAGGTTTTGGGAGAAACGAATATCTTCGATCTAGACTGCAAAGATCTTTGGGGACYATGGTAGATGTCCGCAAGATAGAAAATAGGTATTGTGTCCAATATGTCGACTTGTATCTGAGCAAGCATGAAGCTGACAACCACCGCCCTAGTAATACCTCCATTGTTCGCGGTGCCTTAATCCATGGCCTCGCCGAGAAGACTCCTAAGCTTGCCACTTTCCTGGTCAGCACAAGAATTGCTCGCCAGCACTACGGAACCAGATGCTGGCTTCCCTTAAGGGATTCAAAATACGAAGMGTGGAGAACGGAAACGTACGAGGCTCTGAGAGGTCGTTGTTCGCCGGCTAACGATAAYGTAGGACAAGRAATGAAGTAAACGGTGAGGTACATGTCGATGTCATGCAATGGTTTCTCAAAAAAGTATGACCCATTTTCGACCCCTCCTATCCTCTAGAACACATATTTCTGTTTCATGATACTGATTGGAATATAGCACACRGCCGTTCACGACTCGCAACCGAAGACGTTTACATTCTGTGTCGACCAAGCGGTGGACGAGGGTCCTCTCCTGCCAGCCAATTTAGACATTTACGTGTGTCAAGACTTGAACGGCTCTGGGCCACCAGACTACCCGGGGCAAGGTCAGTGCTATAGAAAGAAGTGAAGCCCTGTGATTTAGCTAACATTTACAGGTGCAATTGCATCTATCAAATTGAACCCGGACTTYAGCGGTATTCCATCTTCACGATTGAACCAGGAACCTGGTAGGGATGGTCGCATTTATTATAAGGTCTACTTTGAGGTGGAAATGACCTTGAGATCTGCCAGTCTCGAATTTGCCCTCATTCACAACGGGGTTAGAATCCAGACAATTCCAATGGAGTTCGTGTAGCTGCGAGGGAGATTTTCATCAGATTGGATCTCGATTTCGACTGCAATTGGGGATTGCACGTATAAAGRAAAGGACTTGTGCTAAGGGGCGGTTCAATCACGATTTGCATTYATATTTCTCGACGCATCTGGAAAARGGCATTCACAGCAGYGAGGAGTTGCAACATTCGTTCCTTTGTTTCAAGAATAATTCGAATTTGATAAGCTGAAGATGTATAAAAAGCCACTTCGTCCTAATTCCCATTCTAYTATCCAATAARTAAGTCTCAGCCATATAAAACTTCACGGTCATTCCTCCTGGTACGATCTCTCTGCTCCCATCACACCCTTCCAAAATTGCATGCAGGTCAATCTATCGAATACCTAATGCAGACCTTCGTTACCCCCGTTCAACATAATTTATGTGCCCATGGMTCACTCAGGAACCCCCATAACAATTGGCCCTCTGCGCGGTCTCCGTGGAGGAGGAGGCCCCATATTCGGAAGCGGGAACCCAAACAATCTAGGCCCTACGCGGGGACGAGGCGGGATTGTTTTCTCGGTAGAGATAGTAGTCTCCGTCCGTGACGAGGAATCGAGGTCATCATCGCCTGGAATTCTGAATATTCTGGTAAGGCAAAARGCGACCAGAGTACCGAGTAGGACGAACAGTATCACTATTATAGCAATAACAACATTTCGATGGACCATCTTTGCGCATGCGGCAGCTGTACAGGGCTTTGGGTGCTAAAAGCTTGGGAGGAAGTCTGTAAAGTACTTCGAGTCAGGGTCGGATTGATTTAACGACGGAACTTAGAAAGCTGACCTTCGCTCTACCCTTGCAGACGGAACCCAGTACTSTAGATTATTGCGCTGAGTATGGGATAAAGYGGGCCTTCAAAGATAGTATATCCAGGCCGTCACACCAGTCGAAAGGTCCTTGGTAATCTTTGAGTTTGTAGTGTAAATRCGGCTACCCGTGATACGTCAGGACATCGCAAAATGACTGGTGCTTGTCTGCTGAGTATGAACATATTTAAGCAGTTCCAATAAGTAAACACAGTGGAAGAGCAGTCCAATCAGGTCAATGAATAGTGTTGACATTATGGAACTGCGGGAGATGGACAATGAAGGAGCGAGGCTTGAACATCGAGTCTCGTTGCCTGGGTGTTGAGAAATAATAGAAGCGGCGTGTTGCAAATACATGCAGTCAGCTTGAAAATGTGGCAACACATGCGGTCCCAAACGGGAAGTAACCATTACATCCTTGCAACGTTGCTGTAATAATATCCAGATAGGGCTGCYAGAGTAGTACTGTCATTGGCTYGGCGCGGGAAAAGGAGGCTCCTTGTGTGACCACAGACGGCTGATCGCGATGCATGAAATTTAAGATCCTGGAAGAGCTGGGTGGTRGGGACCARGATCAACRGGAAGGCTGGAGATGTGCAATGTTCTTCTTCTTCATCTAAGCTTCAATAGCTCAAGGTTTTGACGGAAATTCCCCTAAAGGTTTTGACCCTACCTGATCCAAAGTGTTTCAATAATAAAAATTTTTCCCCATCTTACGAGATACCCACCTGGCTCATCTACTACTTCGYATCAAACCCTCAAGTGCTGTTCCAGACCGTGAGTGACCTTCTCATACAGAGCATGAGCGGAAAATTCCATGATAGTGCRCCAACCCTGCAACTTAATGGGCGATAACGCCTTTCTACGGCCTTCGGCTACTCGTCAAGTTATTAGCCTTAAGAAGGTGCGTTATTAAAGCTCGGTATTACTTCGCTAGTAGATTAAATAGCTCGCCGATGGGGCGGACTTCTTGCCTTCTGTAACTAAACATTTATTTTAGCTTTGGGATTCACGACCAAGCTGTAAGAAACTCTTACTATGTTGATKGTTTCGGCCTCATGTATTTGCAGAAGCTTAGTATGTATTTGGCAAGCACATTGCGCTGCGAACTTTTTCTCTCTCAATACTTTTCCCCGTTACGCCGAGAGCTTGTGAGCTACGTCTTGTTCTGAAGAGTAGTATGCAAGCCAAGTTCTAAAAATAAGTCGAGTATCATTTCTCCTTCCAGTTTGCCATTGTATTAGTAAATTCAATCAATTGGTGGCGAGTACTGCCTGACGTCCACCGAATATAATTGGTGTTGCTTGATGTCGTTTCCTCGTTCAATTTCTCACAAGCCAAACAACCGGATCGAGGAAGGTGCGTKAGATACCCCGCTAGACCTCCACGTGAGCGGTCGGGCTGCCGTGGTCCTCAGCCACAGCAGGGATATTGGACGCCTCGATTTCCAGCCCTCTTCCAAGTGTTTCCTTTTGACTCTTTGCATTTGGGAAATTCTCACTTTCAGCTCACAGGCGAGAATGCCAAGCTTGTCAGGTCTCTTGAAACCCGATACGGCTGGACGGCCCGGCTCACATGGAAAGAAGCACCGATGGAGTTCATTACGGCGTAGCAAGAGCACCRAGTCGGCAAGAAGCGACCGAAGCTCAAAAGGCCATTCTCGTTCGTCTTCTGTCTTATCGGTCTTRACTACTGCCCAAGATGATACAAAATACATCTCAGGCGGCAAGTCGACGTCGACGTCCACGCAATCTGCCGTGTCTGGTAAATCCAGCTCGTCTACTCAGTATGAAGCACTCTGGAAAGATGCCTACTCGCATTTCAAAGAACAGGATAAAGATCTTGCTGATGCTTTCGAGCTCTTACGCAACGAACTTTACAATGGAAGCACGGAAGATCAGCCTGAGAAATATGGCAAAAGTGTCCCTGCCCAGTTCTCCCACGCGGTCACGGTATCAATTCGAGTCATGAACAGCCGGCAATGGAAGACCTTATGTGGGATTGATTATCAGACTTTCAGATCGAAATTTCTTAAGGTGGTCGAATTGGTCAATGATGCCAAGTCAATCGGCGATACGATCGTGAATGTGGATCCTGTGCACGCGGGCCTACCGTGGGCTGGCGTATGTATATTGATGAAGGTATGCATGCGACTTCAATATCAGCTGAGATCATTCACTAATACTATATCTTCAAGATATTTCTGAACGGTGTCACTGAGCAGGATGCTGCCATCAACGGAATCCTGCGAGTAGCAGAGCTCACAGCACAGTATTCTGCGCTACACAATATAGACATTYCTCACAAGCAAGATGAGTTAATGGAGCAGATAAGCAAGAAGYTAGTCTTGCTCTTCTCAAACATTCTCCAATTTCAAGCCAAAGCTGCGTGCCACTTCCGCCGTGCCTGGATTCACCGAAAGTTCCGGGATTCTCTTAAAGTCGATGACTGGGAGGCTGTCTTATCCACGATCTCGCAGCAACACGCAGAGYGTATGGAGATTGAGACAGTGCTACATTATGTCGATCAACGAGACGAGATACAGTCGCTGAGAGCACTTCTGGACAAAAGTAACTCGATGATGACACTCATACTYAGCAGATCCCAAGATAGGCAGAAACAGATCGACAACACTCTTACATGGCTGTCGAACAATTTGGTCGAAGGAGATCATAACGAAGTCCGTGCGAAAATGGGTTCTCGATATTGGGGAACTGGCTCTTGGTTTGTATCCCAATTCTCTGAGTGGACTGAGAAGACCCAGACCGGGTCCTCAGTTCTTTGGATCCGAGGATCAGTCGGRATGGGCAAGACAGCCCTAGCGTCACATGCCATTGAAAAAGCTCTCGTCGACACCCCTGCAGATGACAGACAACGGATAGCTTACTTTTACTGCTCTCGAGATGCCGGACAATCGAAAGTGTTTGGTACCCCTTCTCGGAGAACGGACCCCATAGACATCTTTCGAAGTCTTCTTGCTCAACTATCAATGACTAGAGATGGCTCATCGATAGTGAAGGATGTGCGGTCATTCCGGGAAGCCAAAGAGCTTCCGTCTCTGGAAGAATGTACGATGACTCTTCAGACCATCATACAACAGTACGATCATACCATAATAATAATCGACGGCCTTGACGAATGCTCTGATTACGACAAACTTCTCTACCGTCTGAGACAATTATGGGATCAGAAATCTGCAAGTACTTCCACCGCTCGAGGGGTTGTGAGATTCCTGTTTGCAAGCCGGATGCATGTGGAAGTCTTCGCGCATTTCCCTCAAGCTGAAACAAAATTAGTTGAAGTTGGRCTGGAAAGCAATCATAAAGATGTAGATCTTTACGTTCGCACAGAAGTCAAGTTACCCGAGACTCGTCGCCTACTTGACGGCAAGTATCCAGAAATAGARGATAGGCTTATCTCGATTCTGTCGGCAAGAGCTCAAGGGATGTCAGTATTTCCATGCCTGAATCTTCATTTAAGCTAACACARCATCAGGTTTCGCTGGGTTGAGCTTCAACTTGCCACATTTTTCGACGCCAACACGCGTCTTCGCACCTCGATAGCAGTAACCAGAAAACTTGACTTGCTTGAGAAACAAGTTGGCCTACCCAAACTAGACGAAGTCTACCAAGAAATCTACAACATGAACGCCGCTGAAGWAGAGGACCGCGAATGTGCGACAATTGCGCTGAATTTTGCAATGTACTCAGGGAGAGGCGTCAAGCTGCAAGAAATTACTGACGCCATTATCGATCACTTTCATGAGGATGAAAAGTCTTTTATCACCCAAGACTACATTCTCCTCATATGTAGCAACTTTATTATTGTTGATCGACGCAAGACGGTTCTCCTCGCACATGAGTCAGTACGAGAGTTCTTTCAGAACTCTRAGAATTCTCGGCTCTCGAAGATTGAAGGTCATCTCATGATGGCTGAAGTCTGTTTGTCGTACTTGAATTCTCCTACTTCAAAGCTAGATAAATGGCACGGAGGATTTCCGGGCTACGCAATCGAATTCTGGGGATGGCATCTCGAGAAAATCCCAGAGGCGTCTAGAACTGCCAATGGGTCATGCAAGGATGAGATCGATGCTTTTATCCCAGAGAAAGAAGTCTCTGCATCTTTCAAGGCATGGGTAGCACTATGCTCACGGCGCCTTGATGTGCTTGGGCGTTGTCGTGGAGCACTTTCGAAACCTCCGAGCGTGGTTTTTGCAGCGTGTGAGTGGGACYTCACTGAAATTCTACGTGCTCGCCTCCCTTCTTTGGATYCAAACATGACAAATTCCGATGGCTCGTCGCTTCTCGAGATTTCTATCACCCATAACCATGATATGATTGTTGGGCAATTACTCGCAAGTGGCGCTGAGGTGCCCAGAGTGGCACTGCAACTGGCAATGAAGGAGAAATTCCTGGCCATTGTATGTCAATTACTGGAATCAGGGCGGGCAGAAACAAWGCAAGAAGATCTCAGATGGGCTATTGGCGTCGGGGACGTCAAGACCGTCAACCTTGTGATTGACAGTCTTGCCGATCCAAATCAAGCAGATGCCGACGGAGAGACGGCGCTATACTGGGCTGCTGAAAAAGGGCTGGTGGACATAGTCCGCTTACTATTCAAAAAGGGAGCCGGGATCAAAGCGGCGGACTGGTCCGGCCGAACAGAGCTCCACCGAGCGTCTTTCCTCGGACATCTCGAAGTTGCGAAGATCCTGCTCGAGAATGGAGCTAATATAGAAGTAACTGACAATTCAAAACGGAGACCACTCGATCGCGCGAGCGCAGCTGGAAATCCTAAGCTGGTGGAGTATTTTCTCAAGAAGGGGGCGGTCGTGAACTGCGTGGATGTGTGGGGGCGAAGTGCCCTTCACCACGCTGCTCTGTCTGGAGACAAAGAGACTGTAGAGCTCTTGCTCGAGGCGGGTGCCAACGCTGCAATTAGAGACGAGCGTGGTGCGACGGCTGTCGATGCTGCTACTGCGTGGGAGAGGAAGGAAGTCCTCGAAGTGCTGAAGGCCCATCAAGAAAAGCATCCGAATACTGCCCCCGCTTTTGAGCCACAGGRATATGCCTTGAGTATCCCAGGTTACTATGATAATGCYRCTTCGCAAAAAGTCAAACATGATGAAGAAATAGGCGGAGCAAATATTGAGTCAGATACAGCGATTCAGATGCAGAACATGTTTTCTGCGATGCATTTGGCAGCGCCCTCAGAGGGTTTGGAGTCAGACCTCTCTCAAAAGGTTGACAGCTCGAAGGAAGAAAAGCCACAGGCCGCGTATGAAGATTTTGTGGAAATTACTGTAGGCTAAAAGGTTCGTTGATTGCTAGGATCGCTTGCCCATTCTGGCAGGGATAGGGATTGTGTGAAGGGGGGTAYACAGCGACATACATACCCAAGTGCTTTGCTATTCATCTCTCAATTTCTTTGGRACTTATTTTGCTAAATTTTCYACTTGTTTTATCTTTCATGWTCTTATCTTAAGTTTTCCAGCATTAGGTTTTTACGCATTTCGGCTTGAATTTTGCGACACATATTCAGGTGACGTGAAGTAAGATTGAGTCCTRTGCGAGRKTTATACCTCTTTTACAATGTTTACTTAAGCTACTCGTCAATATCGATCTCTATTCGATGAATATAGTAAGRAGGAATTTCCARCCATGTCCTGTCAAAGAATCCCGTCGGTGCGTGTTTGAAAGCAAGACTCGCTTAGTTTAGGGGCTGAGGCCGGCCGGACTTCCCAGAGTGACYCCTTTGAGTCGAGAACTGAAGATGCTTGAAAATTCTCTTACTCCACTTTTGCCCTACTATATCCRCAGACTACGTGTTAGCCTTGGAGCTGTTGGTACTAGAGATGAGCTCCCGGTGCGGCCCGTCCCTGGGGGCCGTCTAGCACGCACACCATTTCTTTAATTCATTTAATGCTTTCGTGTTCATTCAATACCTTTGTGAAYCCATCTAKTCGGAGGCATATCGGTCGGGCCTRATTCACATCCCGTGTCTATAAAATCTCTCACAGAATCTGAGGTACTCTCCAGACAACCCCACTAGTATCGCCAATATGGATTCCGGCGTCCCTGGCACCATCTTCCCSGGCACCTCACCACCACAAAAACTCAAAACSAAACCCGCAAAGCTCCTCAAACCCATATTCTGCTGTTCAGCACATAGTATCCCACAATCCTCACCCTCCGGCCCGCTCACCCTCTTCCTCACCGCGCTRCACAGCCTGCACTCACAGCAGAAACTCCAAATCCTCTATCTTTTCCCACCCTACACGCCGCTACATTCGCTCGCCAACCCACCTGTCTCGAAACTTGTCATAGAGCTCGGGGCCGTGCGCCGCGACAT
>QYSG01009547.1:0-20370 GCA_003988875.1 Lachnum nothofagi
TTTATTTTTCCAGTATTTTAATATATTTTATTTTTTAATTTTTAAATATTAGTTTATTTATTTATTTTTAATTTAAAATATATAAATATTAATAATAAAACTATTTTTATTATATTAAATTATTATATTTATTATAATAATTTAATTTGGTTTTTTACATTATAAAAATCCAAATAAATAACTTTATAAATATTATTATCTATAGTTTAAAATTTAAATTAAAAATATTTTAATATTATATAATTCAAATAAAATATAAAAAATAAAAAGTTATTATTAATAAAATTTATTATATATATTATTTTTAATAATATATTTTATTGTTATAATAATAAAATATTTAAAATCAAAATAATATATTGCTTTTTTTTATTTATTATCCGAATTATATAAAAAAAATAATAATTAAAATTCCAAAAGCATTTTTATATTTTTTAATATAAGCTTTTTTTATATATTTAATATTATAAAATATACCTATTTCTTATATAAGTTACTATATATATAAAGCTAAAAGAAAAAATAATTTTTTAATAAAATTTAATATATAAATAATATTATTTAAAGTTTAATTAAAAGATTAGGTATTGGATATAATTTTATTTGTATTATTAAAAAAGTAAAGTTATTCGTAGTTTATATAAAATTGGGGTAATTATATACTCTGGTTACATATAAATCGATTTACCCTGTCACAATATATAAAACTAATATCCCAAATAAGCATAAATTTAGTAATAGGCTTATTAGTATATAGTTTTAGAAATAATTAAATAAATCTATAATTACTATAATATAATAATTTAAATATAAAATAAATTAAAAAAGGTTTATTATTTAATTTTAATTAGTTATAATTTTGTTATTATATATAATAAATGCTTAATTGGGTTTTATTTCTAATTTAATTAAATTAGCTTAATTTATATTTTATTTATTGGATATAATTAACTAATTATAATATTATTAAATATTTATATAAAAATATTATATTATTAAACTATATTTAATTAATTAAATTTAATTATTTATATAAATTTTTGTTTTAATTGGTTTTTAATAACTATTATTTAAATATAACTTTATTATTTCTTTTTTAGAAAATTAACTTAAATTTAAATTAAATATATTCAAATTTAAATTAAATTAAATTTGAATATACTATTTTTGGATTTAAATTAAATTAAGTTTAACCCTATACTCAAACTTAAAATTTAAATTTTTTATACTGATAATAGCAGACATTAAATTCTTTACTGCGCGAATCTTCCTTTTTTGGCCGTGAATTAGGCTGCCATCTTGCCCGCCAGTCTTCTACTTCTATCCACCTACCTTCTTACACATCACATTAACCTTGAACGAGATCTGCTGCGATTTTCTCTTCTTCTCTCGACAGTATCGTACCTTCTTCACGCAACAACATTCTTCCATCAACATGGTGGCATCCACCACGTAGGAATCTTCAAAGTCATCTCCAATCATGTTCAAAAGGCCAGGACAAACTATAGAGTCGTGCTTAGTCCAGCATCACAACCCCTTAAAATGGTTTGAACTTGCATCTTCCCTTCAGATTTGTTCGTAAGCCAGGGTGTCAGCCAGATGTCGTGATCCAAGTCTCCACCAGAAGTTCCCGGTTCATTCTCAGATGCTTCGGTTGCAGTCTCCCTTCTTCGCAAAGTCGATGGGTTGGCCCGACAAACGTACCGGCATCTCAGGGTCCAAGTGGCACTCGAGCGTTGATGAGGATGGCAAGGGTAGGCATCCCGTGTCTTGCGCGGACGCTGAAGTGAGTAGTACCCTTTTCAGTCTTCGCCTTGTGGAACTGCGTACATATATTTTTTTTGCCTCCTATAAACTTCTCGATCCTTCTGAGACATCCAAGAAGACAGCGACTACTGCATGTGAGCCGGGGTTACTGAAACCCCCGGGCTGTATCTTGTAATAGTAGATGGATAAGGGCTCCACAGAACCGGAAGCTGGCTTTTAAACAGCTCAAGTCAGCTAAAGACGTTGAATTTAGGGAGGATTGTGAAAGTAGCGTCCCTGATTTCCACAACCTGCTTCGTGCAATCTAACGGCCACGGTCTCTAGTTGCGCAGTTTCGAGGCGTTCCAGGCCCTTGTCAACTTGGCCGACTACTATTGTGCTCGCCCGGCTCTCTCTCAGCATGCCTCACTCCTCGACATCCGATGTCTCCGCGACTGTCAAGATATAGTGGAGGATGTCATCGAGAATTGCTGCTAAGATCCGCCACGAAGCTCTGAGAGAAAAGATTTAGAGAGTAATAGCGTTGAAAAAGGATGTAGTATTCTAGCTTCTGTGATAAAAACTTTGACATGCTCTGATTTCCAGTAGACCGAACCTGCGTACGATAGGCTGGGCTACCCTCACTTGTAGTAATACGGCCTGTAATACACATAAGGCATATATGTTGCCCTACAGTACGCCAAAAACACAACACTTCAAAAGCGATCACTCCAAGTTGGAGTCTTACAAACCAACGTGCTCACAGTTGCAAGGCGATACCCCTGCTTCGGGGTTCAAGATTCGGCCACCTTCCATAAACAGCGTCCCCCAGAGAGGGTTCAACGTTGGCTCCCTACCGTTTCTCAGGGACTGGTTGAGGTCCTCCAATGCGTATTTTTATTCTCTTTTCCATCGTAGCCGGGTACTGATGCCTCTAACGAAATTAGATGGTTTCCCTGAGGGTAAATGACTCACCAGCTCTCTCCCGGGTAGCCACCTCGTCTAGGTAGGCCCGGTGCTGGCGGAGCATATACATGTACCATCGCACAAACACCGAGGCAATGAGCACCGTCGCATTGGCGAAGCCGAACCACAGTGTCGTCAAGGCCAGCAGGCCGCTATTGAGAAGCGCGCCAAGCGCCAACACCCAGATCCGAACTGAGTGTTCGCGCCAGGGCACTTGTTGCGAGCCCCGGACGAAGATCGTCTTGTCTTACCTGGGTTCGTGGAAGTTGAGCCACCCCGGACACGTCGGTGACTATGATGCCGTCCGTGATGCTGTACACCGGTATAGGCTCTACGAAGCGATTGCCAGCGAGCCCAAGAGTAGTCAAATATCCGGTCCATGGGTCTCTAACGAGCCGGTCGATGGCACGATCAACTTCCTCGGCTCCGATCACCATCGATGCGGAAGGGGCCCCAGTGTTAGAGGAAGTGTAAGTGCAGACTCCATGGCTTTGCGTCCAAAAGCGTGGGATCCACCGGGGAAGTGGAGTGAGGACCAGCGCTCTTTTCGCAGATGGAATGATACAGGCTGCTTATATCATGATCGGCACCAAGCGAACTACTGCAGAAACCTGAGGGTGTGGCTGTTTCCTGAGGGGCTTCGTTTTGTACTGCTAACCTGGGTCCTGAGCCTCCTGAGTACGCGGATAAAATCAGCTGGAGCATACAACTGGGATTTTTTTTTCTGGCCTCTTTGAGTTTTGTTTCACATCCGAACACGTAGTAATATTGCCTTAGTACTTGGTACTGTAAGCTCGGCTTTGATCTTTGTGAGCACAGCCACGTCGGAGATGGCGACGGGTTTTGTGGGTTTTGGAACCTTAGACGAGAAAGGAGACGTCAGCCAATTCCCGCCCAACCACTTACATAAGGGGGGGTTTTGCGGCTTTTGGGAGAGGGTTTAGGTATTTGGACGGACCGTGAATCATGTTGCCAGATAATGTTATATCTCACATCCGGCGCACAACTTTCTTATATAAATCGGTTCACTCCGGCGTCTCTAGCAACAGGCGCGATACTGATACTGTATACTACACTTCATTGACGATGGCTACTTTCGGCGATAAGAGACAATTCCTAGGGGGGCAGCTTTTTGGATCGACATATATTCCCACAGGTGCAGACTTGTCCGGCAAGACTGTAATCGTCACAGGCGCCAACGCAGGAATTGGATTTGAATGTGCGAAGCATCTGTACGTCCATTGTCCCCCTTGAGTCTCCCAAACGATAGACTGGCTAACCACTCTGAAATGCCACAGAGCTCGTCTCAACGTCGCAACACTCATCCTCGGATGTCGCAGCCTTCAGAAAGGCAAGACGGCCAAAGATGCCATCACCCGCAATGTTGATTGCAAGACAACGGCGATCGAGGTTTGGGAGCTTGATCTCTCCAGCTATAAATCGGTACTCGCATTCGCTTTCACACTGACCGAAGGTCTCGAAACGACCATCACCGTGAATGTGGTTTCGAATATGCTCCTCAACCTCGGAGTCCTCCCTAAGCTCCGAGAAACGTCGGCAAAACATGGCATCGCGACCACGCTAACCGTTGTTGGATCCATGATGCACATCTTCGGGCCACCAGAGAGCATGGCGCCTCCCCCGGATGGCAAGGGAATCGACACATTTGACTTATTGAGTGATGGTGCAACTGCGAACATGGGTCCACGATACTCGCTTAGCAAGACTTTGATTCACGCGGTCTTGTCGCAGCTCGCGACGGTGGCATCGAGGCCGGGACAGCACGAGCAAGTCGTTGTCAACTGGGTGAACCCGGGGTGGTGTGCGAGCGAGCTGGACCGCTACAAGGCGCCACCACCTCTGATACAACGATTGGCGTTTGCTGTAATGGGGAGGACGGCGGAGCAGGGGAGCCAGACACTCGTACATGCGGTTATCGCTGGGAAGCAGACGAATGGCTGCTATCTATCAGAGTGCCGCGCGAAGCCTGAGTCGGAGTTCCTGCGCAGCAAAAAAGGCGTCGAGGCACAGGAACGACTCTGGCAAGAGTTGGTGGTGAGAATTAAGAAAATATCGCCTGAAACAGCAGGTTTCGTCGAGTGATGTTTTTCGCTTGTCCTGCTGATAGCTAGACATGCTTCAAAATAGATCGTATTCCCAATCGACCGGGTARCCCATATTGATACTATCCGTGAACGTAAACCAGTTGACTTGCGCATCGCCACTCGTCGCAATGGTTTGATCGCTWTGGGGAATATAGATATTCTCAGCATGACTATCAAGGTTCAAATCAAGGTTCGGCATCGAGAAATCTGAAGTAGTTGAACACATCGGCGCATCAACATCGAGCTTACTGGCCAGGTTCGAAGCCTGCTCTGATATGGTGTTGGAATGCTTCAGTTGAAGTCGACGCATGAGCTTTGTGATAGGTTTCCAGAGCATTCCCATGTTGGTGTCGGCAATCAAATTTGAATAGTGATTGAAGCTCTGAACAGCAATTGAATAAGCCGCATCATAACTTTCCCCAGGAGCTTGGCTGCACAACTCAACCAGTACGATAGCCAGAGCATTCCATCGGACCCAAGACTTCCATGCCCAGGGAGCGAACTCTGCCGATTTGGTTACCAACTCCAGCTGTAGAAGTTTTGTTGAATGCTCCAGCACATTAAAATTGTCTGATGAAGGAACGAGTCCGGGCCGTTGCTTGTAGGGCGGTCTTCGAAGAACGAGGTGCATGCTGGCGATGATCCCCCTCGCCACGTGTTCGGTAAACCTCTCGAACGGCTGTGCATCTTCACTGACGTTGAAATAATCTTGTTTTATGGACCTCTCAAATGACAATACCAGTTGTAGCCTGGCTGCCCATCCATCGTCCGCGCTATCCGGCATGCTCATCATCTTTTTCTGACACATCATGCCCCGGAACATCAAAGCCAAAAAGGACATGTCATTAAAAACCGGCGATGAAGATACTGGTACAATATCCCGGGACATTTCGTCATCGTTTAAAAGAAGAGGCGCTGGACCTAAGTCGTCCCAATGAAGTATAGGAGGCGTGCCCCTATCGTAAGACCCATGGGTATCCATAAGTGCGATGCAGTACCATAATCTACGGCGAAGTTCCAGTTCCATCGAGTTGACTTCTTTTTGGTCTTCCTGCCCAAGACGCAGCGCAGTGCCAGCTCTAACGGCCACTGCTAACARAGCCCACCATGTTACTGAGTTGTAAAATGTTCGATGACCAACCTTCGGTTTTGAGGTCAGTTAATAATCAACATCATGAAATGGTKCCAAGTGGGAGGATCCTACCAAGTATATGACAAATGCCTGGAGCACAGTCACATTTGGTTGTTGGAGCAAACCTGCTTCTGAAAGAGCCCTTTCCGTGGCGTCACGATACTGCTCTATCAAACCCGCCCTGTCACCCAGACCCAAACTCCTTGCTTCGTCGTTCGTGATACTGCACAGTGACGTGAAATATATCGACAGCTCCAGCGCTCCGATAGGAGCCGKCTTATAGCTGTCATGCGCCTTACTCTGCAAGCGCGCAATGTCTGCTAGCGCCGTAGGCCAGTGGAGGATCTTGTACAAGCAGTCAACTCTTTGACGATACAAATACAGAAGGACGTTCCGTTTCTCCTCTGACATCGTTGGCCATGGAGCAGGAGTGCATCCGTAAATACAAGATGGAGCAGACCCGAACAAAAGTGCTTGACCACTTAAGGATGCACCTGCATTTTCACGAGCTGTTGGCTCTGGATGGACTTCCTCGTCTTCTGAGTTGTTAAACGTTTCACGAAGACCTGCAACCTGATAGTCTGATCAGCAYAAAATCTCTACGAAAAAATCTGTCCGATCCAGTTGAAGTACCTCTTCTGTAAGAGTTGCCCAAAATTCCGGCGCTACAAACTCGCCTGTCCGACCGATACGCTGGGTCGAAGATCGCGACTGCACTGTACTAATTGAATCAGGAGTATCTGACCATTGATACGCTGGATTTTGAGCCTGAATAGATTGTCAGTCTGGCATACGAAACGCACTCGCTCCAGGTGTGGCCTGGACCTGGCTCAGCAAGCTCTCGAGACGCGCGACGCGCTCTTCTAGCATGCTCTTCTTAGCCTTGGCACTTCGACCTCGGTCGTAAGAGAGTCCTCGCACGCTGAACATGGATTGCGTTTATCGCATCGGATTTTCCGCCTCTTGCAGCGCTCGCAGCTGAGCCGGGGCACTTGCTCCATCGATAGGAAAAGCGGGACAGGATTCAAAAGAGTCAAATGCGAAGGATGTGAAGTTCGAGCTCAACTGGAGGTGAAAGGAATGTCTCACGGGGTGAGGATCGACTTTGTGGTCGGTGTTCATCCAGCGATGCTTACCTTATGCGTTACAGTACTCGTTAATATTAAGTCCTGGGGTCACGAGACAAGTCACGGGATTCTATGTACATATAGACAGGGCTCTTCTCTATTTCTCTCTTTCTCTCTTTGGTTTCAGTAGGAATATCATGTACCCCCATACCTTCTGTCTCTATGCCCCAGCTCCATTACAGTTAAAGTTACAGTAGCCGGTGTTTTAGAAGGATCACCCGTCAACCGCTCAAGCCACGATTTCGCCCCAACAACGCAACAAATCGAAGAAATGAAGACGGTACTCATGATTGGGGACCTCACTATAGTAATCCTGGATGTTTTTTGGAATTTTCTAAGCCCTTTGAAAATAATCTCGAATATTTCAGGTGTCAGGTACTGCGATGACGTGTTCGGAAAAATATTTTTCCGATACCTGAGCAATAGTTTTCCGATCTCTGTACAAGGTGGAAATGAGTCAATTTTCCATTTTCCTCTTCGCATCCCAGCAACAACCATGGACAGCAGCGCCACAGCACATTCTAATCTCCCCAAAAAGCGATGTGGTATGGATTCATTTGTGCATAAAATAGCGACTTTCGGTGTCCTCGCACTGACGCTCATCAGGAGTTCTGGGGGCGACCGGGGTAGTGGGAACACGCTTTGTTCTCCTACTCGCCCAACATCCTCATCTAGAACTGGTCGCGCTAGGAGCCTCCGCGAGATCACACGGAGAACGTTATGCAGATGTAGCACGCTGGAAATACTCCGTGCCCCTACCTCAGAGATTCGCGGACATGGTCGTACGGCGCTGCATCCCGTCTGACTTTGCGGATTGCGAGATCATTTTCTCAGGCCTT
Organism: Lachnum nothofagi; assembly: GCA_003988875.1. NCBI lineage: Eukaryota > Fungi > Ascomycota > Leotiomycetes > Helotiales > Lachnaceae > Lachnum > Lachnum nothofagi. The sequence continues at coordinate 7,916 of QYSG01009547.1, forward strand.
GACGCAGACGTGGCCGGAGAGGCGGAGACGGCTTTTCTCGAAGCGAACTTTGCCGTCTTTTCCAACGCCAAAAACCATCGACTGGCTCCGTTGATACCACTCGTGGTCCCTACTGTCAACCTGGCACATACCCAACTCATCCCAGCACAACGCCGGCACTATGGCCTTACCAAGGGGCTGCTTGTCTGCAACTCCAATTGCGCTGTGATTGGTATTGTCGTTCCGTTCGCAGCACTTCAGAGATTCGGCCCTCTTGATCAAGTCAACGTCGTTACGATGCAGGCTCTGTCTGGTGCAGGCTATCCCGGTATCAGTGGTAAGAAAATCTCGAGTTCTATTCCCTTGACTTTTGCCTTTGTTGTGAAGGCTGTAGTCACATAGATACACTCTTCTGAACGTAATGAGCCTGACAATCTTCAGGTATGGATATTTTCGATAATGTCATACCGTTTATTCCAGGTGAAGAAGATAAGATCCAGGCAGAAGCCAGCAAGATCCTCGGTTCTGTCACATGCGTATCTCTGTCGCGTGCAATCGTGTACCAGTGCTTGATGGCCATACCGTCTGCGTATCAATAAAATTTGCCAGACGGCCTCCACCAAGCGTTGACCAGATCCGTGATGCTATGAAGGACTACGTATCCAAGGCTCAGACTTTAGGGTGTTTCTCTGCTCCGCAGCATGCTATTGCTGTTCTAGATGGAGTTGATCGTCCTCAGCCTCGTTTGGATCGGGAGACTGAGAGAGGGTATGCTGTCAGCGTTGGCAGGATTCGCGAAGATCCGAGTGGGGTCTTTGATATCCAGTTTGTGGCGCTGAGCCATAACACGGTTCTAGGAGCCGCTGGTTCGTCCATTCTCAACGCAGAGGCGGCGATTCTACAGGGTTATATCTAAATCAGTAGTTGAACGTATGAAAAATGAAGATTTCGGAACATCTTCGGCTGTACACTTGGATCCCAGGAGTGATGAAGCTGTCTACCTCGACTCTTGTTCATTAAGTCAAAACATATCGCACCCTTTAAAACACCTTTTCAGTCAATAGAATTTCTAAGTAGAAGTCATTCAAAGCAGCCTGTTTAAGTATTTCGTGATCATACTTCAAATTAATGTCGCCTCAGGCACCAAGACACACTGCAAATAATGCTTCAGCTGAAATCGTGCAACCCAGCAGATCAAATCACAGCAGCCGAATGACAAATCCAACATCAACTGCATTCGTACTATGACGTAGGTCAATTAGCCAACGCTCTTTTTGAATCTCGCGCTTGCGTATCCAATGACTAGGAATCGAGAGAACAAACCCTCGCCCCGGAAATCGAGGATGGAACGAAGAAATCAAGAAGACTCTCAAGACTCAGGGCGAAGAGGAAGACTACAGAGAGCCATTTCACCATCTTCCACGTCCCGCGCGACCTCACGTAAGTATTCGCAGGCGCGGGTGTCTACTAATTCAGGAATGAAAAGAAAACCAGACGACAGCATCTTATAGAATGCCCTCGGCTGCTAGAGAGCGGTGTACTAGTTGTCCTTCCCGGCACACTGTTTACACCCCTTATCCATCCGAAAGCACCACAAGCCAAGTGTCTCGACTGTGCTGTAAGAGGGCGCTGGCATCGCTTCATCCCATCAGCCTGAAGAATCATCTCATCTTGCAAGGTGCCTCGAAACTAAATGAGACGCCAGACAACCGCGGCCTCTGTGGGATCTCATGATCATTTTATATTCTCCAGCCACCTCGTATTTAATCAAGCTTCAACGAGTGCGATGCGATGCGTTCATTAGCAGCAAAGAAACATACCTTCAAACGAAGTCGGGTTTCCCTAGCTTAAGTGGATGGCTGATGTTGCGACACCAACCATTTCAACGCCGCTAACGACGCTGACAGCCAGGAAGAAGAAGAATAGAAGAATAGAAGAAGATGGCGTCGTGGTTGAGAAGATGGGAAGAGATGGTGATGTTTCGGTTCGGTTTGGAAGTTAGTCTAGTCTAGTGCATTCTAGATGGCGGTGTGGCTGGAGCTCTAACAGAATTTCAAGGGGCTACGAGACTGAGAGAGAGACAAACATCGTGGTTATGAGGCACTGAAGCCAAAGCCAAAGACTTTCGAGGATTCTAGGGTGCACGCAAGACCATATCTGGGACTGGTACATACGTATACGTGTAGCAGCAGGTAGGCGGCGCGGTAAGCTCAATTTGCAAGTATAACATCAGGGATGAATTAGAAGAGAATCAAGAAATATAATGAAATTATGCTGTATGAGTTGTCGAGCCGATGTTGTGCTCTGTAGAAGCGAGCTCCGAGGCCGCCATCGAAGGTGCCGGAACTGGTTTAAAGGATTAATCACTTGCACGGAGGTAGGAATGGGAAGACTTACTCAGTATGGCAATGACCCATTGCACCAAAGTCTGCATACAGAACCCACAGACAACGACCTGACCATAGTTGTCGTCGTATGAGCCTCCGAAAACCTCACTCTCCTCATTGCGAATAATTACGACGAATGCCAAGCACGCCCACATGAACGCAACTCCAGCTCCAACGAAAAGATTCAGGGTCAGATTCCAAAGCCGATCATATGAAGTTTCGTCGCGCTGTTGTGGATGAGACTTGAAGGCTATTATGCCTAATAGCGCCGACGGTCCCAGCACAGAGGACCCCCATAATCCAAGCTGAAGATGTGCCGAGACCCCGTCGAATGGTCGTGGGAGGCTTCTCTCCCCGCAGCAATAGCAATCTTCCAGTGTTCGATCGTAGGCCGTTCTCCGGAGGCCGCTCCAAACATTCGACAGCCCTGCGACAAGACCAGCCGCGACAATAACATTTCGGGTCACTCCTGTCCGTTGATCCGCTTTCTCTCTTCCAAAGAACGACAGCACAATCGTTGCATTGCAGGCCAGGAGGGTGACAAGAATGCAGAGGTCTACTTCGTACACGGTGTGTGCTTGCTTGGCGTACCAGCTTCCGGCGATACATGCCATGATGTTGAAATACAGCAAGGTGTCGGAAAAGGAGACCATTGCCGCCTGGGTCGCTTCTCGGAACCGGGCTCCGGTCAACCAGTTTTGGACTTTCGGGACTGCCATCGCCGAGGTGATACATGCGTACATGCCGAACAGAGTGACCAGTCCAGCGATACCGCAGTACGCGATGAAGGCCAGGAAAAGCTGTCAGTCAAGAAATTCTGCAACTGGCGGAAACGTACTCCTTTCCCTGCTACCTCAGCATTGCCATTGAATCCTAAATCGAGGCAATATTCTGGTCGACAGCTATCGCAGCCAATGTAACGACTTTACTAAAATCTCTACCGATTGCTGCTTTCATCAAGGCATGTTGAACTACGCGTTTCGGCGCATCTGAGTGGCCTTGGGGGAGAAATCCACGAAACACATCGAGGACATCCAAGTTCTCCCAGGGAAGGGCGATGCTACTATACCAGCTGTACTCGCAGAGATCCGCAGACCAGCCGTACTCGTAGTGCTTCCAGAACCGCACAGTAGCATCGCAGTCCGAGGAGAAAGTCAAGTCTTCGGTGGAAATATTCGCATACCATCTCTCACGGACGGCTCGGAGGTTGTTGCCACACTGCTCCCACCAAGAAGATTCGCAGCAGAGCTTCACTTGTCCTAGATAATTGCGGGCGTCAATGGAATCCAGGCGGCGCGCGCGCCGTTTGTAGGGCGTGGTGGATATAACGGCCCAGTACTCGGCAATATGTTCCAAGCTAGTCTCGTTCAGATCTGGGGGAAGCAGCTCTCTTAATGCCAACGCCCCCTGTGGTGCAGGATCCAGAACGGTACTATCCCTCAAAGCAACGCACGCTGTGAGGTTCTGCTGGAAGTTTATATGAGAGGGAAGGAAGGCTCGCAGGGGGTTGTCCGCAGACAAGCCGTACTGCAGGACGTGTGATAGGTATTGGAAGTCAACATCGTCGATGGCTTGCTGGAACATGGAGTGAGACGAGGGAAATGTGGGCAGGCGAATTTAGATTTCTCGGGATATTTCAAAGGTACTCGAAGACTTCTAATTTTCTTGTTAGATCTTATGCTTGCAAAACAATCAAGTGACGTTAGGCAGCCACGATCGTGGCGCAATAGAAAGGCAAAATGCCAACTCGAGGCTGGCATCAAAAGCCCTGGCTGATTTTGTACAAAAAAACAAGATAAGCGGAATAAGAAGGCCTTTCGGACTTCTACCATCCAATGGATTGAAATCTCCACTTGCAGACTCGCTCGTTGCGCCTAGCGAATACTGTATGTACTTGTGCCGAGAGTGCGAATACTCCTAGCACCAGACGCACTACTTGTGTCAAAGAATTTTAACACCATGAAAAGAAACTAAAATCTGGGATTGAGACAGGAGATGAGTAGCTCCTAGCGTATTATGATGATGACAAGGTGACGGCAACGTTCACGCTAGTGCCAAGAACCCTTTCCTTCTCTCCATCCGAAGCGAGAAAATCTTCCTAGACGATGTCAGAGAGCGGGATCCCAGCGCACTTTTCCTTCTCTTCTAATGCATTCGCTGGCCACTCGGGCTCATGATGGTTCCACTTCTTGTTGATGGAGGGTCTTGTGTCCGATATTCTTTGAATGGTTTGGATGATGAGTTCAATCGCTCATTTCTCTGGAGTTTGACATGTCCGGTAACTGATTATTGATACCGTTTGGTGTTTAAGTGACGAGGCCATTATAATCCGTGAATGTCATTTACATCTCGATGCGAGTGACTGAATATATAGTATAGGAACGAAAGATGAAACGAAAGAACATCACAAAAATGGAGTCTTATGTATAAAGTCAAAGACTAAATACTCCTCAAGTGATAACTTTGAAACAACTACCAGGACAAATCTTTGCGTCATTTCTAGCTGGCACAGCAGTCAAACTATAAAGCGATAGCAAGAAAATAGCAGCATCTTAAGACCTCACATCCAAAAAAGCAAGTGAATGCACAAAACCTCGCCATCGTGCAATGCAAATCAACAAACGCGCAATCCACAAGAGAGAGCCCTTGCTCAACACGAAGACACTTGTCCAGAACAAGTAGGCACAACCTCTCTACATTCGGGCCGACCTATCTTATCTTTCCCCAACTCACCTCATATGCCCACACCTCGCAGCATTACAACTCGACGCACAACCAGGACCGTAATTCACAGCAACTCTCACATTCTGCCCTTGGCAGACTACCAGTTATTCACACCAAGGGCAGAGATTCCCAGCCTCTAAACACATCTTCCCCTCCTCGATCTGCCCATTTTCCAGCCCCCTTTCCAGCCCCCTCTATTTCCCAAGAACCACAATATGGAACCAAGACGCTGGTTTCGATGCCGTTGAAAACAAGATATTTATGCTAGATACGATCTAATGTACCAAAAGCCTGCCTATACCATCTGAAGAATGACCGTTCCTCCACTTCTATCGATACTTATAAATACTGTAGTGCAATGCCCAAAACCATAAAACATATCTTGTATCGTTAACCCAACTCTTTCTCTAAGGCGAGTTCATGTAGTGTAAACTCTGACGAACGCAGGTCAAGTTCCGACTGCGAAGGCTTGCCTCTTTCTAAATCTTTCTCCGAGCCCGCTCCATGTAAAGTGAGCTCCGAAGGCTCTGCGTGTAGGGTTTGACTTCCCTCTTTCTCTATGTCTCTTCCACTTTCGTGTAGCGTGAGCTCTGACTGTGCTCGTCGCGTCTTCTCCTCGTCCGTTTCTTCATCATCGCAGCTTCTATTTCCGTCTCCGTCTCCATCTTGTTTGAAGACGAGACCTGGGTGGCCCGCCATCAGGAGGAAGACGGACAGGATGATAAGCCTATTTTTCGTTAGTTTTGGTTTTAGGGGCTTGGAGGGAAAAGGCAAATTAGGAGGAATGAGACGTACACGCCTTCGAACCCAATAAACAACCCCTCATTCCTGATAAACCTCCCCGTATACCCCTGCCGCAGCTCGACGAGTCTGTACGAACACCTCACCAAAATACATCCCACAGCTGCTCCTAAGCCACTTAAGAAGATCTTCGTTCTCAGCTCGATCTCCCCCTTCTCCCTACTCTTGAGCCAGCGCCACAAGAAATCTGTGAAGAGCGCGCAGAACACAGCCAGCGTAAAGACCTGTAGCGCCAGCCCCGCCAAAATCAACTTCTGGCCTAGCGTATTGGTTCCTTTAGAAGCAGAAGAGAGGCCACCGCCGACGGCTTGGAAGATGAGGGAGATGCAGGGAGGGGGAGAAATGGAGGATGAGGCGGGAGAGGGTGATGTAGATGGCGGCGCAGAGGTAGACGGGGGCGGTTGATACACAGACTAAAACGTGTTAGACTTGATTCCGAGGAACTAAGTGTGAGCTTACTGATTTGTAACATAAAAGCATCGAACCGAAACGGATTCCTCCACAACAACACCCGTGCGATATACCCCAGGACATTGCTGAGACAGCCAACCACCACACACGCGCTGAAGAACCGGGTCCGCCAGCGGAGACTCAAGAGGGTATGGATGATCGCCGCGAGCGTGAATAGAACGATGAAGAGGCTATTTGCAGCGATGCTGGGGCGGTAGCCGTAGAAGGAGTGCTCGATAGGGCAGGTGTTTAGAGTGCAAGGGGGAGATGGGGAGGCGGTGGTTGTAAAGATGATGCCGTATGGTGATTCCAGGCCGGCCATCGCTACTTATGCTGGTGGTATGTATCTCATATGATATGATATTGAGGAAATGCAGGAGGGATGGGGATGCATGGTCGGTGATTGTAGAGCTCAATATAATGACTGCATTGGTGATAGGAGGCTGGGTGTGAATAGCTGCAGGCGGTGAATAGTGTCAATGCTACTTGAGCCAGGGGGCAGTCGGTCCGAGCTATGGAGTGGCGTTCGAGATCGGACTGAACACCCAATATCAGGATTTGAAGGATTGATTAGACAGCCTTGATACAAGCACGTGGTTTCCGATATGTGGTTCGGACACCGACGATAAGGTCGATTAAACTCGGACGCTTGCCACCCGGTGTCCGGCACGCCGTTCTGATTATGATCGGCTCGGAATACCCCAAGATGGGGAGCGGACACCGTTTCTAGGCAGCTGGGCCCATCTAGAGTTGCAAGAGCAGCTCCTCCCTCAGTATTGTGTAGAACTCATCGATTGCGGTGGTCTTGTGGTGTGAATAGTTGCAAGATCCATACGGAGTATCTCCTCCAAATCTGCGAGGATAGGCAATGCTAGCTTAATCCTTTACCTGTGCTTCCACACAGTTTCACAACGGAACAAAAATGGCCTGAAAGTGTCGCCTCGCACGGATGTCCAAAAACAGTTTTCAGCCTCCTCGTCAGCGCCGAACTCACGTCGCTTTGACCGTCGACTGCCATCTCTAGACTGCATCCCAATTGAGAGCCAGAATGGAATTATGTGCAACTTAGCATAAACTTTGGAGTATCTGTCAATGATGACGTGAAATGGCTCTGGAGATTTCGAGGGCAGTGCAAACACTGTTTGGATGATTACAAAATCAATAAAACTTTGAGGCGAAGGATAGCGCGGGAAATTTTGCTCTGTGGTAGGTCTGGGACAAGTAAGAGGACCTCGAAGGAGAATAGAAGAAAATCGCATTGATGTCTCACTTGAGAAGAAAGAATGGCAGAGGACATGGGAAACGTTACAGGGAAGGATGAAAAAGTCCACCAGAGTTTGTCTCTAGTATCCGGCGCCCTCATGCAGAAGCCAACGCCTATAGTACATRTAAGCCCCCCACCACCCCYTCACAGATCATCCTCTACATCCATYGCATCGCCATTCGCATGCCCATTCGCCGCATCCTTCTTCTTCGGCACCGACGCCTCCTTATCAATCATCTGCCTCGATACGCTCACGATATTATCCTCGATAAGCTGCTGCCCCACGTCCTCAAGATGTTTCTTGGGATCCACCTTGCCCACATACCGCGTCTTTAGTTGATCTTTTGTTAGTTCCGTCTCCTCCTTGACGCGCTTCTCATAGCCGTCCGCCAGCCCAACAAGCTTCTGCAACCGGTCCTTATTACGCGTGCCCTCGAGGCGGAAGTCGTCCATCTGCAGCCCCTCGGTCCAGACCTGCTTGTGCAGGTTCATCAGCATGTTCTCCTCGAGGGCGGACTTGCGGTAGTTGATGCCGATGCTGTAGTAGTGGCGATTGAGGCCGTGGATGAGGGCTTGGATGGAGGGCTTGTTGAGGTGGCCAAGGTTGGAGGTCGATTGCCGGGGCTCTTGGCCGAGCATGAGGGATTGCGGGTTGATGAGCCGGAAGGCGTCGATGACCACTTTGCCCTTGACGGATTGGATGGGGTCGACGACGACAGCGACGGCGCGGGGGGTGAGCTGCTCGAAGGATTGCTGCGTGTTGATGTCGACGGAGGAGAGCCAGCAGCCGAAGCCGGGATGAGAGTGGTACCAGCCGACGACGGTTTCGGGTCTATTGTGAAAGTATTGTTAGATATAGAACAATAGATGGTTTAGGTGATATTTACCTCCCCGTTTGCCGTAGCATATCCATCATCTTGGTCTGGAAAACTGGATCGACAGCCTCAACACTGACACCCGTACCGCTTTGAGGCATGGCAAACACATCTACTACCCGGACGGTAAAGTCATCTACGAATTCTCCCAGCATCAAGCCCATGACTTCCATSGGTACTCCTGCTCTTCCATGCCGCAGCATCTTGAGGAGGGCGAGGGAGGAGATGTAAACGGTTTCGGAATTATCGATGAGATTTGTGTTGTCCTGGCAGAAACAGGGTTAGCTTGATTCTCCATATACTCGCAATTCGTTCATCTTTTAAGGAGAGGCTTACAGAACCCGGGGCAGCGCTGTTGAGCCCTTGCATGCCTGACGCCGAGGCCAGCATCCGATTTAATCTGTCCATCTTGGGCGATCTATGGGGCTGTTGATTTAAAGCGAGGATGCTGGGTCTCGTGGAAAGCGTTGGTGTTGTCAAATGGTTGCCACAAGATGGCGAAAGTYGCGGCTCTGATGTTTTGAAGCTTTAGGCAAGCTCGACCGCGACAGCTGGAATCCACCTTGCGATTTAAGTGGAGACGACATACTGTACTGTATGTAAGCTCAAGCCTCGTCGTCAGCCTCGTGTTTTGCAAACGCTGATTCGGCTGTGTCGACGCTGCGAAAGAGAATTTTGCACTGCAGAGAGTTGGAATTTGAATAAAGYCATTATTTCACCAGACTGAGGAATTTCGAATGATTTCCTTTTACACTCCTCATACGTTTTGCTGAAAGTCGACTTCGTTGATGGTGGCCGAGAGCATTGGCGCTAGTGGTGTATGTTCCTCGCAGGCTGGATCGCCTTCTTCCCTCAATCCATCCCACACTCTTCTTCTTCTTGCCCATCAAGTCTTTCCACAAACTTCTCCGCACACTCGAATGTTCATACTGTAGCACCATAGCCAGTCAAGCGACTAACCCAGAAATTAGCTTTGGTCCTCGGTCATTAATTCCTTCGAGCTGGTCACAACCACAAGTTCGTCGAGATGGCTTCATTTGCGCCAATCGACCCTCCGGCGCTGAATGGCCCCAGTAGCAAGAAGAGGGTGGCCTATTTCTACGATTCTGATGTTGGAAACTATGCCTACGTCGCGGGACATCCCATGAAGCCTCATAGAATACGGTTAGCGCACAGCTTGATYATGAACTATGGAGTTTAYCAGAAGATGGAAATCTATGTAAGTGGCCTGGATATAGCTCGAGCAAGAGGCGCAACGCCTCGCGGTACCATCCTAGAGTTTTTGAAGRCCATCAGCTAACTCTGCTTCAGCGCGCAAAACCTGCCACCAGACATGAAATGACCCAATTCCACACCGACGAGTAYATCGACTTCCTCCAGAAGGTCACGCCCGACAACATGGATTCTTTCGCCAAGGAACAAGGGAAATACAACGTTGGAGACGATTGCCCTGTCTTCGACGGCCTGTTCGAGTTCTGCGGGATCAGCGCAGGAGGCAGTATGGAGGGCGCCGCTCGTCTGAACCGCGGCAAGTGCGACATTGCAGTCAACTGGGCTGGAGGGCTTCACCACGCAAAGAAAAGCGAAGCTAGTGGCTTCTGTTATGTCAACGGTAAGTTTTCTGTGTCTCTATGCGAAGACGGTCGCTAAACGTTGGTCTAGATATTGTGCTCGGAATCATTGAGCTTCTCCGCTTCAAGAAGCGCGTTCTCTACATCGACATTGATGTCCACCACGGTGATGGTGTCGAGGAGGCATTCTATACTACCGATCGCGTCATGACTGTTTCGTTCCACAAGTACGGCGAGTACTTTCCAGGCACTGGCGAGCTTCGCGACATCGGTGTTGGGCAGGGCAAGAACTACGCTGTCAACTTCCCGCTCCGTGACGGCATTGACGATGTTACCTACAAATCTATCTTCGARCCCGTCATTCAGGCTGTCATGGATTACTATCAACCTGAAGCCGTTGTTCTACAATGCGGCGGCGACAGCTTGTCAGGCGATCGTCTCGGCTGCTTCAATCTCAGTATGCACGGCCACGCAAACTGCGTTGAATTTGTCAAGAGGTTCGGCATGCCAACCCTTGTCCTCGGAGGCGGTGGATACACTATGCGAAATGTCGCTCGTACATGGGCATATGAGACGGGCGTTCTCGTTGGGCAAAAGCTAGACCCTGTACTTCCGTTCAACGAATACTACGAGGTAAGTCTCATCCTAATCATATTTACTGCATTTCTGACGATGGTAGTACTATGGTCCCGACTACGAGCTTGATGTTCGTGCTTCGAATATGGAGAACGCCAACTCCAAAGACTACCTAGAGAAGATCAAAGTTCAGGTCATCGAGAACCTCAAAAAGACAGCGCATGCACCCTCTGTTCAAATGACCGATGTCCCTCGGACTACCCTTGCTGGAGGCGCTGACGACGAGGACGATGAGATGGATGATCTAGATGAGGACGAAAACATGGACATTCGCGTCACCAGACGCCAACTAGACAACCGCATCGCCCGCGACGAGGAACTCGACGATAGCGACAACGAAGAAGAGGGACGTATGAACGGCCCTCGACAAAATGGCAAGCGACGGAATATCATGGACTTCCAGAATCCGAATGCAGCTGCGTCGGATGTGGATATGGACAGTGGGCTGAATACGCCTGCTGAGATCCAACGACCCGTTGACGACGCCGTAACTGCTCTTGCGACTGAGGCAAATGCCGAGGTTAATGCTGAGTTAATGGAGAAGAAGTCTCTTGATGTAGCGGCTGTAGAAGCCGCTGAAGCAGGCCCATCAAACGCACCCTCTCGAGCCCATTCCGTGAAGCCCKCAGCAGATGGCGACGTCGACATGGCCGACGCACCAGAAGTCGAACCCGCAAAAGTCGACGAGCCCACCGCAGAACCAGCCAAGGAGGTGCTTGAGCCTCCTACACCTGCTGTTGCCGAGCCTGTTGTTCCTACTGCAGAAGTCGCTGAAGCTAAGCAGGAAGGCGAGGCAGAGCGGATAGAAGGGGACGTCAAGGACGAAGCCTCAACGGAACTGGCGCAAAAGGCACAAACTTCTGAATCGTAACGGCGGCGATCTAGGCGCATGGGAGTCGGGCGATAGGGAATCCGGGGACTCTGTATAATAGATATCTGGTCTGCTAAATAAAATAATGCTTTTTCGATATTCACGTGACCTGTCTTGATTCTGTGATCTCATCAACATCAACCTATCTAACATTCTCTTCCCAATTTAGATTCTTGATTGTTCTTCTTAAGCTGCCACAATACAAATGAAAGATTAATCGAAATTTAAAGACTTTGTCCAGTGAATTATGCACATTGTGAAATTGCCCGCCTGAAGGTATTGTCAAAATTCTTAGTGCGTTCGCTTATCTTAGCGCAGTCCACCACACTGCGAAATTTCGCGGCCGCAACAAGACCACGACCACGACCGCAACGAAGCAACCTTCTCTTTGATTTCCCGACCAGCTCTCGAATCGAAGATACACAATGGCCAAGATCTCGTACGTACAATTTTCTTTTCGATCTGCGGTGCGCAGCAGCGCAAGGAGTGGTTGGAAGTTGGTGGGGGAAACAATTTGAAGGACAACGATTTGTGCGAAAAGAAGAGGGCAGTGGATCGCAGAGGGGAAATAGGAGGAGAAATCCGAGAGGAGTGGGAGGAAAGAATTTGAGGATAATTGCTAATGTGTGTGTGCGATAGACGTGGTGCCCCCGGCGGCAAGCTGAAGATGACCCTCGGTCTTCCTGTGTACGTTCCTTTTTCCCTTTCCATCACTCTCCCCTCTTCCCTTTCTCCCCTTCTTACCACCTCCCCCTTCCGCGCCAGCGGGCCTTCCTTCGCCCACTAACTCTTCTTCTCCAGCGGCGCAGTAATGAACTGCTGCGACAACTCCGGCGCCCGCAACCTCTACATCATCTCCGTCAAGGGCATTGGCGCGCGCCTAAACAGACTTCCTGC
>QYSG01009558.1:0-30032 GCA_003988875.1 Lachnum nothofagi
TCATCATCACTCTCGCTATCTGAACTAGATTCCTCATCATCTGAATCTCCCATCTCTGAAGAAGATTCTGGATCCGAGTCGTCATTATCAGACTCATTGCTGATCTTCTGATACTCGGATCCATCCTTGGAGAATGGGTTGGCTGCCCTCAATTGATTCTCCGGATCCTTGAGATCAGCCGCCCAAGTAGCCTCTAACTTATTTAAAAACTTCACAATAGCTCCCTGAAGAGGCGCTCGGGTATGGTTAGACTTTGTGCTAGCTTGCGCAAAGATACTGTCGTCGATCATTCGGCGTAAGTTGGTATGGAGCGAATTTTGAACATTCGTAGCAGCGCTAGCTAACTTTGCCTGAACGGCCTTTGTCATCTTATCTAAGTCGCTGTCTAGAAGGGCACTGGCGTTCTTGTACATTTCCTGGCCGGTAGTCTCCACGTATTGCGCGAAGAGCTCCTTCATGCACTTCAAGGTTCCTGGGCCTTTGATATCCAAGCATTCGGTGTAGACCTTTTTCATATGATCTTCGATCAACGGCTGGATTTTGCGATGGCTTTCCTCGGCTTTGTTCTTACACAGAGTGAGAGCCCCTGAGACAAGTCCTCGAAACTGATCCTGAAGGAGAGGGATCTGTCTGAGAGATACGTGACCTGGCTCGTACTTCCCTCCGACAATTTCGTTCATGGAATTTTCAAAAGATGTTGCGAATGACCTCAACGCTTGAGCCATATTCGTGGAATGAGTGTCGTGGTATTCAGTCATCTGTCGCTGGAATACCTGGTTCCATGGGCGTGTGAGAGGATCGAGGAATAGCTCGAGGAAAGCTGCATTCCAGTCTAATATTTGAGCACCTGGACCTTTGCCTCGACGGAAGACGCCATTTCGTCGACAGACGGCTTTCCCTATTGTAGGTTAACAGTTAGAATTAAAATCTCTGTCAATGTGTGAAGAATTAAGAAACTTACATGTCTGCACTGAARTGTCTTCTTGACTGAATTCCTTGCTTTTCACCGTGGCCTTCTCCCAACCTGAAATCACGTTCTGGTCCAGTCTCTCCGAAATATGCTTCTTAAGCAAAGTTCTCATATTCCTCATAGTGTATGCCCTGTACTTAATGCCCGCCTGATAGTTGTTAGTAGCCGTAAAAGAGGCAGTCGTGGAGAACTTACCTTCTTGAGGATCTTGAGCTCCTGATTTAATGAATCTATGAGATCATCTCTCTGCTGCATTGACAAGTTCTGAAGGCTTGGATCCGCCTGAGCCCATGCCTTCAAATCATTTCTCCAGAGATTGAGCTCGGTTAAAACTCTGTCTATAATAGCCTCTCGCTGGCGTAAGGTCAAACTGGCTGCGAACTTTTGCAGGGCTGGGACATTGGTGTGATCGACGGTCGGGAAGCCTTCGACGTCGATGTTCTTCTTGAACCTGCCTTGGAGGAACTGATATGCGTTTGAGCTCACGCAAAATGTTCTCAACCCCTCTGCTGACTCTTGTCTTGGAGCGGTATCTTTTCATCTTGGTCAGCAGAGATCGGATATACTTAGGCATGAGTCGAGAATACCTTTGCGTTTCTTGCGCTTGAGGGGAACGTCTCCTTCTACCTCTCGGAGTTCTTGCTCTAGTTCTCTCAGACCCCCTTGAAAATCCTCCTCAAGGCGCTCATGCGTATAGAGGTTCCTCTCCTCTATGGCTATGACCTTTAGAGATACTTTTAAGTCAACCAGCTTCTTCTTTAAAGTGGCCTTCTGCTTCGCAAGTTGCTTTTCGAGAGTTGATAGTTCTTTCTTCTTGCGCCGACGTTCTTCCTTAGCATCATCGATCTGGGAATTTGAAGTGGCTTCGGCAACGGACATTGAAGCTACTATCTCCAACTCAGAATGTCTCCGCTTTTTTGGGACTTTCTCAAGCTTCCTCTTTTCCTGCGCTGCTTCTCCAAGTTGCTCCTCTAATTCTTCCAACGCGGCGCTGGTCCTAGCTTCTTCTTCGAGAATATCTTTTACTGCAGAATCTTGCAATTGCAAAGACTCAATCACCTCTTCAACGTTAATCTAAACGATATCAGAATTAAACATTCCAAAATAAGGGACTTAGTAAGTCAACATACCGTGTCAGTCTTCGTCATGATGAAGCTAACAGTATCCTGCTGATACTTCCCGTCACGCATTAGACTCTTCTGGAATCCCCTCCYCAGGAGCTGACGGSCAATCTGATCATCGACAGCTCTAACGATATCTGCCACTATCCAAACATAATTCAATTTCTGGATGTACAGTTCAGTGACGCATGTACGACCAGAATTGGAGTCTCCGAGGCCGGGTAGATCAACGATGACCAGGCCCTTCTCTAAGATTGGGGCCTTGATATAGATTTTGACCACTTTGATAAGAGGCCAGTAGGCGCTTTGACTGGGGGTCTTGTGGTTCTTGGAGTCGATAAATTGACMTATAGCGGAAGAAAATGGCTTTGCTTTGGTGTCATAGATGTGCCGAGATTGTCCCAGAACACTTGATAGATCCTGTACCTTCAGCAGCTCATGAGGTGACATCTCYACAATTTTGTCTACTGCAACGCYAGGRTAGACGGCATTGATCTTTGAAAAGGCAGCGCTTGCCTCACTGCCGGACTTGCCTCCCAAAGGCTCTCCTTCAGGCCGGTTTTTGATATCATGCGCTAGAATCTTCATCTCGGCAGCCCATTCATCAGCTGTCACAAATTCGATCTCCGCAGCGTATAGTTTGGCGGGGTCGCTCAGACGGTTGTATGAGATCTCAGCAGGGACAGAGGTTCTAAGAAGATTCAGTACTCGGAAGTCCCAGAAATGGAGTGTGACTTACGACGCTCGCATGGCATTTGTAGGCACAATCCAGTCCATATCCAGAAGGGCGTTGATGAGAGATGATTTACCACTACCAGTATTTCCCAACACGCCGACTAAGACCCTGGGTATTTCTGCCAAGGAAATTGCATTCTCTGCATCTGATGTTAGCTGCAATGAAACGCGTACTAGGAACAGGATCCAATGTTTCATACCTGCTCTCTCTGTGAAGCGCTTCAGTTCTGGGTATTTATCCACGTGTTTTGCCACAACTTCATTGAAAGATTGCAGAAAGTTCAAGCCATGAGATGCGGCTTGTTCCTTCAAAGGTACACGAAGATGGACTTTTCCGAGAAGTTCCTGAAAGGATAATTCAATAGGTGGAATTTGGAGCTGCAAGATGGGTTGATACTCACTGCAGGTACGAAAGATGTGATAGGATCCTCGGCCTCGGATTTGACCGAGGGAGTTGGAGCCGAAGGTATCTTGGAAGCCTTGGCTACTAGCTGAATGCCAGGCTGGTCAAGCTGATCATCCTCGGCTTTRACCTTGACATCGCTCAAWGGGCGTAGGCCCTTATTCAAAAGCTTCGACATAGCTTGATGGCGCGAGTTGATTAGAAAATATAAGCTGAAAATAGATCTGTGTCTGATATGACAAAGGTGAGGTGAGGAACTAAGAGCTGTACGGTGGATTGTAAACCTGATGAAAAAAACAGCGAAGAAATTGCCTGGATAGATCGAAGTGTATGAACGATACGTTGATTGTGCTGTGAAATTTCAAGTTTGCTGGAGCACTAGAATCAAGAGTGTGAAAGATGCCGAGGAGAAAGAGCTATGATTCAGTGTTGACTACGTGTTCAAGTAGACTGTAGATCGATTTGCTATTGATTGCTTGCGCAATATTGAGCAAAGATGTTCGAGCCGCGAAAGAAAGAGAGATAAATCAGATGTTGGTGTYGTGTTGTTGAAAGGTCGGAGTTGTCGACAAGAGGTRGAGGTCTTTTGTAGGCTGACGAGAGGAGCGCTAGTTGGCGAAGCAAACAATTCACTAGGAATAACTCACCTRGGGAGTAACTGCCTCGTAGCTGATRAGGTCAGTGCCGAAAGGAAGGGGGCTGCTCCTGTCAATCCGAAGTAGAGATTCCTTGTTGGGATTGGGTCATATATCTCGTCTTTCTCGTCCCTAGATGCTACCAAGTCGTTGGCCTACAATAAATGCATATTGAGTGATCAGAGTGCGCGAAATACGATATACGATTCAAGCTTCATTGAGATTTGACCATTTGACCAGCGTGAACTCCCCGATTTGATAGTCAAATATATTCACCTATAGAGAAGTGCTCCAGCAAGTGAGCACGCCATCCTAGAAAGAGGGGCTATCTTGGCGTTCAGTGGAATGAAAAGATAGAGATCGAATGGTTACCTGAAATCTTTGCTACAGAGATACAAAGGAGGGAAAAATCAAGGACACCCACATTTCATCAGAAAGCCACAAGCTTGACTCAGGTTGTATATCATTCGGAAGAGGTCTCGGTATCAAAAGTGAATATTACCCAAAAGGAGAGCCCTCGTATCAGCAAACTGCTGAATCCATCATGTCATTTCCAGATCCAGGATGTCCAGGCTGTCTAGCTCAAACTTGGTATTTATGGGAAGCAGCAACCCAATAGTACCACAAGACGTCTTATTTCCGTAAGTATGCAGGAGCAGTAAGATTCATCAAACTATCTCAYAGAATCAAGTGCAAGTGGGTAACTGGCTTACCTTGAGGCAGGTGAAGTCCGAGATAGCCGCGACCCGGACATGATTCGATCAATACCAACGACAYAAATGATAAGAAGTTCAAACTTAAAGGAATGTGAGATAAATCAATGAAGGATGAACGGCATCAATGGCTCAAAGCATAAATCAGAAAACTTGGCATTGACTTCGTACGGACGGCGGAGGGTTCGGGTTGCTGATATGTGAGCCCGAAATAGATGATTCAACCCATCAAGATGAACTACTAATGTCTCCCACACCCAATTTGATGCAATGAATGACATTTCAGGAGTGTCAGAATGTCCAGAAGCCCTTGCCGAAGCCCTGCTTACTCCCTTCAGGCGCATCGAGTATCGAGACCGGTGCGCGTTTCGTAGGCCACAAAGGGTTCGCTGCTAGCGAATTATTAGCTGGGATTCTAGAGATCAATAATCATCTAGTGGCTAAGGCATTCTAATATAGATGCAAGTATCTCCTGAGAATGTTATGAAGAGGACGTCAAAATAAACATGAGGTGAGGTGGAGCCTGTCTCGGCTAGCCACCCGCATTTCAACGCCAAGACTCTCGCCGTTGAAAAAAAAACATCTCACCTACACTACAAAACCAACCCATCAACGGCTAATCATGTCAGCTTTTAGCTTCTCATTCTCTGGAGACGATATAGAGGAAGATGTTGCCCCTTCAGACCTACCGGCGCCATCAAACCATGCCGCAGAGATAGGGACCCTTAGACGCGCTTCTAATTCCGCGTTCCCAGTTGCAGGACAGCCCCTGCTACCTCCTCAAAGGCATAACCTAGAGGTAATGCTGAAGACTTTACCTTCGAAGATTGCTTACAGTACTCTGGCTATCAAGTTGGATGATGGAGAAGAAATAGGCCTTCCCAGGAGAGAATTATGGGATGTCAGGGTCCAGCTGATGGCCGAAGAAGATGACGAGGGCTTGGGAAATTTAGGGAAAGATGATGTGAAGACCGGTGTTTACGAGGGCGGGTTTAAGAGCTGGGAGAGCTCGGTTGATGTAGTCAAAGAGTTATATAAGAGGAAAGACCAGATTTTGGACCTTCCAAAGAGAGTACTGGAGGTTCGTCTTCTTTGTCTCTTGTCTTCTTTGTTTGTATATGGCTGATCACAACACAGCTTGGATGTGGGACCGCATTACCATCTCTCGCTGCCTTTCAGTGGCTTTGTCAGAGCTCTTCCACCGCTGGGGGGCTTGACCTTGAACTTGCGGATTACAACCCCACCGTCCTGCAATTGGTGACCTTACCAAATATCTTGTTAGCTTGGGCAAAGGCAACGAGACTGGTACCTTGGGAAGCGGAAGGAGAGCTTGAGATCGACTCARGCGTCCAAAGAGAATTTCTGGCTTTCTTGAAGACAACTAATATCAATTTGGCTTTCTTCTCCGGCGCATGGAGTCCAGAGTTCGTGAAAATGGTGCATCAAGCTGCAACCTCCCGTTCTACGAAACTCACCGTCATTGGAGCCGAGACAATATATTCGCCGGCTGCCCTGAAGTCTTTCGCGACGACTCTCATGAGTCTACTGAAAACATGTGGCGCAGAAGGATCTACAGCGTTAATAGCAGCGAAGAAGGTATACTTTGGAGTAGGTGGTTCGATGGAGGACTTCTGCGACATGGTCAAAGCAGAAGGAGCGGCCGTTGAACAAATTAGAGAAGAGTCGGAGGGGGTAAGGAGAGCAGTTGTAATGGTCAAGCTAACATCTTGACTATCACAACAAGACTACCTCGCGAGAAATGACAATAGCGCATTTCGGTGTTACACTACGCCTGGGATATTTTAAATCAGAGATCTGTCTGTCCAGCACGGGCCCACCAAGCGTTGAATAATCGCGAAATCTGAAGTGCAAAGCAGAGGAATTCGAGAGCAAAGGTATGCGCTTTCCTTGTTCAACATTCAAATAACCAACGTCTACTAGATGGGAGGTACTAAGACCAGATCTCGATTTAGTGGCACAAGGCTTCCAATGACCATGATCATCTGTTCCCATCGCCCATGGCCCGAAGGCTGGCGTGGCAGCCCCGCGCTATAACCCCGCACGAGGCTGAAACAGGTTCTGTTGCAATATATGCACGGAAATCAAACTTCACCGAAGATTTTATCCCCTATTCTATAGATAGGAGTGARGAAACTTAAATGGGTAGTTTTGCAGCTATTCCACGAGGTTCAGGCGCCTCTTTGGGGAATAGGGGAGCGCCCCACCAATCCTTGACTCGGCAGACAGGCTTGCTAGATCTAGAAGAACTTTGAAAAGCATTCCCATCATTATGCACACGGTAGCAAAGAACCTAACCTAATGATCATTTCTCAGGTACTGTAGTATTGTCCTACACCAAAACCATAAGCATATCGCGTCTGGATGCCCCTGTGTTTTTAGACCCTCAAGATTCTTCTGCACTTCCAAGACTGTACCACCGTCTATCTGCAGGGTCCCGTTCCGCCGAGGTCCAATGCAAGCTGTTCTGCTGTGCTTAATACGCATGGCGTCCGGGGTAGGCGACACCGCCAGCCCGATTTTGCTTCATAGCTTGCACTAATACTCAGCTCTCCTTGAACTTGAAACCCCGCTTCCATAATGCCCCTCACTCAAAAGGAACCTCAGTCCGCAGCTAAGAAGTCCAAGTTGGATTTTTCTTGAATTTATACTTCACTTTTCTTCGCTGGAACGCGCTTCTCTCCCGAAAGCTTATTCTACGTCTCATTTGAAATTCAAATAAACCATCAGTTACACARTTGCACCAACCCAATTGACGAAATGGYAGCTCCAAGCACTGAAGGATACGCCCAATTCTGGCTCGACGTAAGATATCCCATCCCATCTCATTCTTTCAAATATACTAACCTCTACCCAGCACGAGAAAGCCATGGGAGGGCGCTCCTCTCTAGGCGGCTCACCCGAAGCCATAATAGAGCAATTCGGCGGCCTCGTCACCTTCTTGGCCTCCCAGCTTCCTCCACCCGATGCCTCCGTTGTATCAAAAGACGAGACCGCAGACGGTGTGGCCGTAAGGATTTATACGCCTGCTGCCGCGACGGGGAAGCTGCCTATTGGGGTTTATTATCATGGTGGCGGGTACCTTGTGGGGGATCTGAATAGTGAGGATGCGTGGTGTCGGTAGGTTGAGGATGGGAATAGGAAATCGGGGAGTGGCTGATGGTGTGGCTGTAGGGTTATCTCAAAGTTGACTCCGTGTATCCTTGTGTCGGTCGACTATCGGAGGAGCCCAGAGCATAAGTTGCCTGTTATGCTAGACGACAGTCTTACGGCGTTCAAATGGGTAAGCTGATGTTTACTCCCTTCTTGAGAGAAAGTGCTAGCTCTTGTGGTACTTTGTTCAACTTTGAGAGATCGTTCAGAAGTAGAAGCTGTYGGCCGCTTCATTCGGACATAACTCAATCGAGACAATCCTCTTACATCTCACTTCTCAATATCTTAGCAACCGGCTATAAATAACACCACTAACAAAGTCTCCTAGGCTTACGCCAATGCCTCTAAACTTGACGGCGACCAATCCAAAGTCTTCACCATCGGGGCCTCAGCAGGAGGCGGACTCGCTCTCACCGTCGCAGACCAGTAAGTCATGAACTCTCCCTGTCCATGCAAATCYAACAGCCACATCATGCGCTCTCCCCCAATCTCCTCACTCTCCTCAAAAGAAACCAACTCTAATAACCAACAGACTCATCAAATCCGGCTCCGGCTCGCACGTTGCCGGCATCATAGCCATGGTCCCCGTGACCGCGCACCCAACCTCCATCCCAGCGGCCTACAAATCCTCATATACCGCCTACACCGACAACGCATCCGGCGTGCCCGTCATCGACGCAGAGACCATGCGAATTTTCTTCGAAGCCGCGGGGGCTGATTACAGCGACGAGAAAGTATTCGTCACGTTGTCCAAGGATTTAGATAAGTTCCCGAAAACGTATATAGCGACGTGTGGTAAAGACCCGTTGAGGGATGATGGCAAGGTGTTGGAGAGTATGTTGAAGGATAAGGGCGTGCAGACCGAGAGCGATTTCTATGAGGGCGTGCCGCATTATTTCTGGATGTTTCCGGGGATTGAGCGCGGCGAGGAGTTTTTGGGGAACGTGGCGAAGGGGTGYCAGTGGGTTTTGTCTTGATTGGAGCATGTGTTCAAGATGGATGGTGGAGGGAGGCTTGTTGTGCTTAGATACTTCAATTTTCCTTCGACGTTTAGTTTTCGCTACCATGATATCACATACAATGAACATATCCTCATTTCGCCTTCTTCCCCCCACCCTTCTTCCATGCACTTGCTCTCTTCGCGCCCCTATTGCCAGGCTTGCCACTCTTCTTGTTCTTCCCGCCCAACTTCGGCTTATTCTTCGCGCTTGCCCTGTGRCCCTCAAACACCACCTTCTCTGGCGTCTTGAAAGCACCCTCACCCTTCCCGTCCCCTCGCTTTCCAAGTACCATGTCGTTGGCTCCGCTTCCTTCGCCCTCCTTCCTGAAATTTGCRGCTCCTGCTCTGCCGAGTAGCTTGCCGGCCCGGCCTCGCAGTGAGGATTGCTCGGATGTGGTTTTGGGGTTATAGACGCCGTTACTGTTACGAGGTTTGTTTCGGGACTTGAAGGATGACGCGTTGGCGGTCTTGCGCATGGCTTTTGCGCGCACGACGCGGAGGATGCGGGGGAGCATGGGAGGGTACTTTTTGTCGTTGAAGAGGAGGGCTGCTTCTACTGAGTTCGCATCCTATATCCCGTGTTAATAACTTCGCTTTTGAAAGTGAGAAAGAAATAAGCGAACCTCGAATTGCACATAAGCAAACCCCTTCCCAACCCTCGTCACCTCATCCCTCACAACACGCACACTCTCCACCTTCCCCGCCTTGCCGAACTGCCTCCACAGCCCCTCTTCCACATCACTCGGGGTTTTTGACCTTTTCCGCGCCTCCTCGCCTTCGGCTTGTGGTAGCAGCGACTCGTCGTCGACGAAGCCTAGGTTGCCGACGAAGACGCAGCGGCGGTGGTCTGTCTTCGCGGGGTGCGCTACGCCGTCGACTCTTAGATGGCGATCTAGGACCACAGTAGCGTTGAGGTGTTTCACTGCTTCTCGTGCAGCGTATGCGGTCGAGTAGACGACATAGGCGTTCGTGGATTTCGTGGTAGCGGGCATGAGTTCCTTCTTCACGAATGCCGCCTTTTTCGGTAAGGAGGTGCCGGCGTAAGCTGTCGAGCGGAAGCGCAGGGACTCRAGCTTGTGCGGTGGCTTGTCGGCCGGTGGATCGGGGAGGGAGGAGAGAAAGGAGGATAGGTAGGCGAGGAGGGTCTTTTTGGCGGACTTGGAGGTTATGGCGTCGGTGGAGACGTTGGCGAGGAAGACGGTTCGGGAGGCCTTTTCAAGCTCGGTGGTGTCTTTACTGGGTGCGAGGGACTCGTGGATGGGTGCGTCTGCTGGGCGGGAGAATTTGGGATCTGTTGATTCGTCTTCTGAGCCTTCTTCGCTGGCTGATTCTTCTGCTGCTGACTCTTCTGAGGAATTGTCCTCGTTGTCTTCGGATTCATCTGCTTCTTCTGACCCCTCCTTTGCTAATACTTTTTGGCGCTTCAACCGCCTCTCGGCCTGACGCTCCTCTTCCTCCCTCTGTTCTTCCTTGGCCAATTTCTGCAGATATTTGCCCTCTAGATCCTCTTCTTCGGCCTGTCGTTTCCGTTTTCGCTCCGGTTTTGAGGCTTCAAYTATCCTGTCAAGGTTCGGCTCCTCGTCTGACCCCTCACTTGATTCCTCCTCCTCCACCTCATCTGAGAGGTCCATGACATCGGCATTTTCTAGGTCTCCCTCCACGCTACTCAATKCTTCGTTCTCATCACCAGAATTGCTATCTTCCTCTTCCGATGTATCCTCGGTCTCAGCGACTGCCTGCTTTCTGGGCGGCGGGGGCTCTTCGTATCGTGATTTGGGAGGTGATTGTACTGGTCCGGACTTAAGTTTATATAATTAGCTATCAATCTTCGACTGCTCTGGAGTTCAAACATACACTGGAAGCAAAGAGCTGGGCTAGGCCAGGATCAACGGGCTTGTCGTTGGAGAAAATTGAATTTTTGCTGTGACCATTCACCTTGGAATTGCTTGTGTTCTCAGCAGCCTCCTCATTCTTGCGACTTCGTTTTCCCATGTTCGTGTGTTGCCTAGAAGGAGCTTGCCGTAGGTAGAAAAGCGGCACTTGTTAAAATATCCCAGGCGCAGTGAGGCACTGAAGCTGCGCGACTTGAGTTCCGATTTTTCTGTGCGCGCGGGGAGGATGTTGAATGTTGTAAGTGCTGCGTGAAGCGGGCATAAAAAAATTGAGGTACTGTAGATGTAAAAAAACGGAATTTGCCGCCCGGCAGAAAACATGGGCGGTGAGAGATCCGCACCAGATGATCGCGATGGGGGCTTTCAAGTCTTCTGCTATTTACCCCAACACCACCACTCCTTCTTTGCGACCTCTCTTGAGTTCCAAACTGCCAGATCTAACCAGCAGCTCATACATGMTTAATATCGTACCTGTATTCGAATTATCGACCTACAACTCCCTCAACATCCACACACCGCACTCGCGCAGCARAGACGCTTCACCCACCTTAATCCAATCCAGCATCCCGACACGAGGTTATGTGAACACCGCTGCCCGCACAGGCAAGACAGGGCTGGAACAGCATTACGCGCGGCATGAATGTTACAATGGACCAAGGTGCTGATGCTTTATTGCAAGCTGCCGCCCAAGCTCCTTCGCCCGACGACCTGAGCGACGTTGACGTGGATGGAGACGGGTCCAGCAGCTTGAGCGACATTGAAGACAAAGACGCTGAGCAGGACGAAGATCCAGAAGGTTCCGACGAGCTCAGCAATATTTCTGACGAAGAGAATGACTCCGAGGCCGAAACAGAGCGGCTGGAAGAATCTCCTAACAAAATCCGRCAACAGCAGGTTGTCGTACTAAGCTCTAATCGCGACATCTCGAACAACGAACGCACCCCAAGCAAACTCCACAATCAAATCACCGCAGACGAAGACGATGATGACGACGAGCCATTGTCTGACGCCGAATCCCTGAACGAATCTCCTGAGTCGCCGAAAAGTTCTGTCCACGATGATCCAGAAGAGAACGACCCCCCTACAGCCCCTACCTCTCTAGAAGACGAATCTGTCGAAGGCAAAAATATGTTATCAGTTATCGAGGCCGACACGCGAAAGCGCAAACGTTCTATAATGGCTGGTAGTGGTCTAGACGAAGACCCTGAGGAGCCCTTGCGCAAGCGCACAGGCTCTATCATGGAGGCTGGCGACGACTATGCAGTCGAAGATGATGCAAATCAAGAAGAAGAGGTAGACACATCACATCCGGTCAGTGGGAATATATCAGTGGACGAAGGTGGGGCAGCGCAAGAGGACGAAGCTACCGAGGAGGTCGAGGAACCAGCAGCGGCAGACAACGAAGCTCCTGAGACAGCTGATACACCGATATCTCCCAGGAAAAGAGGGCGCAGGAAGAGGAAGGGTGCCGAGAATGGCGTTGGTGGTCACGGCGAGGAGGGAGATCTCATAGAGGGAGTCAATGGCGACGACGAGGCAAATAAAGCCGAGGAAGAGAATGCAGAAAATGAAGGGGATGACGAGGCAGAGACCGCCCAGAAGAATGAGGAAGAACGTGAGTTTCTGATGGGTGTTCTACTACTATTAGGTGTTGACTTCCGCTCTAGTCGAGAAGAAGAGGATCGCGCTGGACCAATTAAGCTCGATAGAACAACAATTCTCGACTTTTAGGGAAAGGTGAGTCGTGAAATCACGATGTGATTTTGTTTTTCGCTAATCTGGTAAAGACTTTACGAGGAGCGTCTCGAGCAATTGAACCAGGAGGAAGCGATGCTCCGACAAGACAAGCCCACACACCCCGCTTACCTGGCCATGATGGCCTGTGTCGATGCGCGACGAGACGAGAGAATCCAGATAGCCGATACGAGACTCGCACTTCAACAGCAATCCCTCAAAGTCTACGCCGTTGCGCGAAGGAGCCAAATTCACACCCAGTATAAGCAACAAGTTCGCGAGGACAGGGAAAGGAAGATCGAACAATTAGGGAGACAGTGGTATGAGATACAACATGACCGGAGAAGCTATGCTGGGAGTGTTCCGGATTACACTTTGAAATTCACCACGAACAAGCAACAGCAGATCAGAAATTCAGTGGGCTACAGCAACGAGGTGTCGGTGTTATCTGGTGTCGCAAAATATGTTGGATTTCCCGCGGCTCCCCAAATGGTTTCAGCTACACCTGCAGAGCTRGAAAATGATCTCGAAAAGATCAATACAAAGATGGGTGTAAGTTGAAATTACTATCTACAGTTTTACTGTCTCTAACCTGTCACAGCGAACAAAGCAACCTCAACATGTTCCAGCAGAATTGAACCTTCAACAGCTTGCTGCTTTACGTACAGCGGGCTCGACATCGCGATTCAAGCCTGCTGAAGAGCAATTTATTGAGCAAACACCATGGGCGAATCCCCAGCACCCATCTCACGCACATCTATTATCAAGGCAAACCTCGGCTCAACATACTCCGAGGACAACCAGCCCCTTTTCTCAAGTACAGGTCCCAAGGCGGCATTCACATCAACCAGGACTTCCAATGCCCGGTACATTTTCAAACTCCTCTTCATCATTACTCCAATCGAAAGGCCTCTCGATGGCAGGCGGCCGCATATCACCTCACAATCCGTTCGGAAACTCTAATCACTCCCATACCATCGTTCCATCGCCGCTAGGAAGCCGGCAAACATCATTATCACCCCAACAGAGTCGACCTGTTCAATTATCGGAACAGCATAATCTACCCGGCGCCACAGACGGCTTCAAGGCCAACGGGAATCAGTACTTGCCTCCTCAGGATGGTCCTCGTGATTTGCTTCAGGAGTCGAGGAGAGAGCAAGCAGCATTAGCTTTGGGCCGGTTTTGATATTGGGATGAGCCAGTGTATATGACTGATGACGGACATATGGTGCGGCGTTCTGCGATGGTTGGAGTATCTGAATGAGCCTCAAAGGCATGCATAGACAAGCGGCGTACGATCATTTTGGCCATGGTTTCTTTTTCTCTCTCTTTCAATTGGAAGCTGTACAATAATGTAGAGTTGCGGGTAATTCGACTCAATGACGAAAAACGAACTCAAATTTGTATTGATGACATTCGAAGTAGTGAAGGTTACAGTCCGTGATTTACTCGCTTTTCACCTGCGTCCTCCCAATGAAACAGCCATTCCCACCACATTCCYTGATAGTTTATATGGCTTTTCACAATAATCTGATGCAGTCTTTAGAGAGGATATGTTCYTTATATTCCAAACAATCTGGCGCCTGCCATAACGCCTTCTGATGCTATCCGTTCCCGCGCTAGTAGCCTCTACACTTTACCATCTCTCTCAATATATGTACACTTCTCTTTTYATCAGTCCTCTATTTCGYCGYAGGTTGAGYATTCAATTGGCTCGCTCCAAYAGTGGGTGCTTGTTGTGGCGCGGCTGGAACTTGGACGTCTTCGAAGTCATCTTGGGACACGGCTTTGATCGTATACGTATCTGCAAACGCACCAATTAGAACCTGAATGATACAGGAAAAAATGAGGGCGACGGACAAACTGCAATCGTGAATGCAAAGATTCCCAGGCCTGTGACGGCGTTCTTAACGAGGTAGGGGCGTCGCGCGCGGAGGAGGGCAGCGGATTGCCGATAATTCTTGTCGTAGTAGGAGGATCTTGGTATTCTAAAACACATTCACATTAGCATTGGTTTGAGAAAATAGAGAAAATAGAACATACACAGCCATTTTGACTGCGCCGAGAAAATGATTGAAGAAGTGAGCCTCATCGAACGACTTTCTTTGATATCTGCAAGAATGCCTCAGGCTGCCAAAGCTAAACCCCGGTTTTAATGCAAGGCAAGCTCATCTCGCGATGATGCGCGTCTTCTCTCCAAGCTCAAGCTCACATCAATCGCTCTCGCCTGCTACAACAGGGTTCCCGCAATAACGCACGCAGGATGAGTGCTCGTCCTCATCGTCATYCTCCAACCCCCGGACCTCCAACACAACAACAAAGGAAATAGACAATCCTCTTGCATGCGACCCCAATAGCGACCCCCCTCGTAGAGCTCTTTCCTACCACCCACCGGCCATGTCTCTCCCCCTCCAACTGACCGTCACGCAACAAATCGCGCAGCTCAACGACGCSCGCAAGCTTGTCCTCTCYGACGTCACCTACTACCCACAAATTATCCAGGGCATCCTCCCCATCATCTCGCCTTCCGCGCGCATCGAGATCCGGCGATGGGGGGCCGAGTTTTTGGCCGAGACGTTTGCGAGCCCGCGGGTGAGCCCGAGTGTCAAAGAGACGCTGGCGCTGATTGTGTTGGAGACGGTGAGGAGTATGCTGGAGAATGTGCGGGAGGATGAGAGTGTGGTGAGGGGGATGGTGATGGCTGCTAGTAGTGTGTATCCGYTGGTTTTTAGGTGGATGTAGGTGCCTATTTTCTCTCTGACTTCTAACCCTTTTATGCGACTTTGCTCGGAAGGCCGAGGTGGGAGGCGGTATGGCTATTGGAGGGATGCGGAGGTCTTGATACTGGTTCTAACATGTTTGCCAACAGCATCAATAACTCATATGACGGGCCGACATGGGATCGAATGCTTGCCATCAAGTCGAGGATATTGCGGATATGGGACTCTGCTAGCCCCGGCGTACGGATCTGTTGCATTAAATTTGTACAGAGAGTGGTGCTGGTTCAGACGGCGGGTCCAGAGGCTGATCCAAGGGTACGAATACCCTCCTGGTCGATGAGTATGAAACTAACCTATATTATCAGCGTGGCGATCCTATGGAAGTATCTCTCAGCATTGTGCCCCCAAATCATCCAATTCTAGCCCCTCGAAACCTCGAAGCAGAAGCATCAGGACTGCTGGACAGGATGTTGGGCGTTTTCCAAGAGAGCACTAGGTGAGTCAAGCGTTCAACTTTTCTATATACTGACTGATAGGATAAGTGATGCTCTTTTGATTGATGCCACCCTGAATACCCTTTCTATATTGATACGCGCCCGCCCACAAGTTTCCAACCGGATCATAAATGTTATCTTGACCTTCAACCCCCTGAAACAAGCCAACTCGCCCATGACTCCCAAACTCCGCGTAATGGTCAAGTCCATGGAAAAGACCACTAGATTATTGCTGATGCATGTTAACAAGCGGTATGCTATCATGYAGCCCTGATCTAGGAAGATGCTGATGGCGTGTAGTGATCCACAAAACCCTCTTGCCGGCCGCATCCAGCAATATGTCGAGCGGAACATGCGCTCGAGGAACGAGATCTTCGACGAAACGAGCCGGAAACGAGGACATCCTGAGCCTACGGACGGCTTGGATGCTGCGAAGCGCCAGAAGCTGGGCGCTCAGGYTATTGCGCCGAAGTTTCATGTGCCTCCTTTAAAGCCAGGCCCGCACACTATTGCGGAGCTTTTTACGGTTACGAATGATGAGGGATTGAAGACGTTCGATGTCGCGCAGCTTTCGGAAGACCTTGTCGTTAAGATCGGCATTACGATTCTGCAAAAGCTTGACGCAAATACGTTAAACCAAGCTGTCGAGGTATGTGCCGAAGTCTGCTATGAAGAGCACATTCTAACAGAATTAATTCATAGGGAGTTCGGCAAAGATACAAGTCTCTAGCAACGACCCAACCCGAAGAACTAAACCCAGCAACGGCACCACTAGGCGTCGAAGAAGACGACGACGACTACGAGCCCGACTTTTTCGGCGCAGAAGACACCGAGCAAATCCTCAACAAGCTCGACAATGCCCCCCCCGAAGAACCAGAAGCAGCAGCCCAAGCCCCAGAYGTCGCACTAACAACCTTCACCYTGCCCCCACCGCCCCCCTTRACCCCCGCGCAAGCCGCACAAGTTGGGCAAGGCACCATCGCCCGCGTCTTCGGCGTGATGCAGACACTCGACGAGCCAGCGAAGAAGATCAAGTCCGGCATGAACCGCCTCGCTGCATCCACCTACGACCGCGACGCCTGGATCACCATCATCACGCGCCTCGCGACGCGCGCGAGCGCTGGCCTCGAAGACGAAGAATCGACAGCGCTTGTGAAGTCTGAGAATAGCTCGGAGCCGCAATCTCTTGCCGACACCATCCGCACTTCTTTATACCACTACATCATCGAAGATTTCCGCAAGCGCATCGACATCGCCGTCGCCTGGCTGTGCGAGGAATGGTACAACGACAAAATCCAGGCCAAGCTCAGCGCTAATCCTGTATTACACTACTCCAAATGGGTGCTCAAGCTCCTGGACGGCATTCTCCCGTATCTCGATGCGAAAGATAAAGTCCTCACGAGGTTCCTAGGCGAGATCCCGGAGCTGAATACAGAGGTGCTGGGACGGGTGAAGTCTTTGTGCAGGGATCCAGCGATGGTTAATCTTGCGTTGACGAGTCTGCTGTATTTGGTTATGATGCGGCCGCCGGTGAGGGAGGCAGYGCTGGATGCGGTGGTGGATATTTGGGCTACATGTACGCTCATCTCCTTCCCCTTCCTATCCCTTTCCTTCGCCTTTCTTTTCTTTCCTTTTCATTTGGGATTTAGGGCGAGGCTGATAAATTGTRATAGATGAGGATGCGAAGCCGATAGCAGCTAAGTATTTGAATAAGTGGCGGCCGGGCTTCGCRGACGAGTTTGAGAGAAACAAAAAAGAAGAGGGGGGGATGGAGCAGAAGATAGAGGAGAGGGGCATTGAGGCTGCGACTGGTGTGGCTGTATGATAGGAATGGAATAAGTCATTGGGTGGCGTTTTGGGGGAGAAGAAAAATACCCAACACTGTTGTACTAKATATGAGATGGGAAGTATGAATATGAGACGTGACTTGATTTGAGGATGGATGTTGTTGATGTGATTGAAATTTCGTGATTGGGATGGAGTGTTAACGGCAAGTGCCAATCGTTCATTTCTAAAGTGGATGGGCAAATCTGCTTTCGTATTCGTTTTCTTGATGCTCGAGCACTTGCTCGAGGGYAGCCGGCGTCGGTGGCGCCGGGTGTGGCTTATTCAGGGGCTTAGGCGAGTGTAACTATAAGGTCAGTGGATAGAGACCGGCATCTTGAGTTCCTGGAGCTATTCTGATTCCTACTTATTTTCTTCAAGAACTATGCGTTGTGCTGAGCCAGGAATCAGACATTACATATGGACGTCCCGTGGTTAAGGAAGGGACGAGGTTTTGCCAGAGATCAAAACTGCAAGCGCTTCCTCGACGCAGGCAAGGCCGAGCTCGAAGGACTTGCTTCAATGATCTCTCTTCGATCGTATGCATGCTGCGCAGCTTGTCGGATTGTATGTCCCAGTGTAGAAGGTCCAATGTGGAGGGGAGTTGGCTCTCTCATACGAGCCGGTCTTTTCCCGTATGCTCTTCAAAGCGCCTATTCGGAGCCATACGATGGATGCGTATGGTAGTATTTTCAACACGGGCATTCAAGAGCTCTCGTTGTCCGATGTTGTCGCGGGGCAATTCTTCAGTCGCTGTGTTTAACGGCCAGCAAAGGTCGGCGAAGTTCCCTTACTGGTTCCGGGGCTGGATATATATACGTGAAGCTCGCTCTCCTATCACATGTCTGGTATCGTAAGCATGCGACCCTCCATGGTGCTCTGAGCTTCTGAGATTCCAGTTCTGGGCACTGCTGAAAGTTCTCGACCATATTATAAAKCCTCTGAGCAAACCAGACAGGTGACTGCGATAACGTATTGATATCGACCCGGAGGCTCCGGGCTCGGGCCAGAGCGAAGGATGGGGCAGGTAGGTGARGCCGTGCCTTGCATGAGCGCGGAGGATCTGCACGCCTCTTGCGAAATGAGGTTGGAATAAGCCTCTGGGCCAAGTCGCGTGAGCGTTGTATGCAGACGCCCCAATGCTTGTTTACGTGATTGAGCCGCGCGAGGGTACGGACTACTTCTTCGAGAAGCTACTTTGGATGCAAGAATCCATAGAAGGTCTGTACTTGCAAACTCAATGGTGAGAAACTGCAGGGTCGAGCTACGGACAATCTTTAGTATACGGAGCAATCCTTCCTCACAATTCCCTCCATGATAGGAAACTCTTGGCCCGGACCACACTTTGGGTTCTTATGCACAGAACACTCATTGGATGAACTTGAAATAAGCTTGGACCTGCATTCAGGTCTCTCGGAAGGCGCCGAATATTATTTGGACTGAAACGGAAGGTCCTTTCACCCAGAAAGGGAATCCGATCCGGACCGACTTTATGCCTTTGCGGATTTGGCATCGGACTTCTTCAACCCTCTCTTGCTGTGCCAATCAATTATTGCGATTCGAAATTTCTCCAGGAAATGGGAGTTGAGAAATCTCGGGAATTTTCAGGCGAGTATCTATCGATGTTCTGCAGTACCGTGCCGGTAAGTCTCAGCCACGGCGTTCCCACCGCTGAGCGATAGATCTCGATTRCARATAAATCTGACTATAGTAGATAGATAGCAACCTATCAATAAGATTACACGTCCGGCTTGACTTTTTCCATCAATCACACGCGTGATATTTAGCCATGCGATAAACGGTGCCAAAGCATGCAGACGGGAACTYCTATCGAAATATCAAATTATACTTGAAACATGTGCACAAGCTTTAGAYCACTACTAGTGACATGGCCAACGCAGTTGTCAAAGGTGCAGACTGCGCTCTAGGCACAGCTGCAACGTTGATTTGCCCCACGGAGAAGSAACCCGCTTTCGGCAGGCGATCAATTGCTACCCCCGTCAACACCACAACAACTATCATGGRGAAAAGATACATGGATACATAGCCTCAAGAGTTGGCGGTTATATGGCCAGCTCTAATATATAAATATTCAGTCTTGGTACGCTCAAAAATTCTCATCATCAGTCAATCACTCTCACTTCACTCACTTTCAATACTTCATTCGCTCTATATATATTTTACATATACATAATCTAGTCAACATGCAACTAACAGCATCCCTCGCAGCTCTCCTCGGCGCCTCGGCCGCTCTCGCCGCTCCACGCTCCATCCGCCGTCGTGGAGCTGGCTCGGCCTATGTYTCGAAACCCCAAATCACCAGCACTGAAATGGCAAACACCACCGATGCTTCATATAGCAGCAACTGGTCCGGCGCCGTTCTCGTTGGCACAGGCTACACACAAGTGACTGGCACCATAATTGTGCCCACAATYCCTACCAGTTCAAGCAGCACTACCAAATGTAATCCACCTGAGTCAACTCCTATATACAGYCCTGACAATAAGACAGATGGCAGCGCCTGGGTCGGCATCGACGGCGACACTTGCCAGACTGCGCTCTGGCAAACCGGCATCGAGTGGGAAGTAACCGGCTCCAGCGTCACCTACGGCGCCTGGTGGGAATACGTGCCSGAGAACGCCGCCCAAGACTTCACCCTCACCGTCTCGGCCGGCGACTCAATCACCATGAYGATCGTGGCAACCAGCACCCGCGGCGGAACCGCCACCATCATCAACAACACGACCGGCAAGACCGTCTCCAAGACCTACACGTCTACCTCGGCGTCTGATGCCCTGTGTGAGCAGAACGCTGAGTGGATTGTGGAGGATCTGAGTCTGTGTGAGAATAGCAGCTGTACGCAGACGACGCTTGCGCCTTTTGCGGACTTTGGGACCGTGACTTTTACGGGTGCGTCTGCGGTGAAGAGTGGATCTACCGTTGGTGTCACTGGTGCTGAATTGATTACCCTGTCGAGTAATGGGGCGGCGAGCGGAGCGTTGTCGGTTTGCAGTGATACTAGCTCGACTGTTACTTGTGTGTACCAGTAAGGTAGTGGAGATGGGATGCGAGGATGGGATGCGGAGAGAGCTGTGGGTTTGGCATGGGGTTTGTTTGTTCTGATTCTTAGGGGGAGAGCATCTCGGAAGCAGTAGGCTCGGGGATATTTTATTGCATTGGTCAATTGTTTCTTAATTAGTACAAATTCATGAGTCTTACACTAGATAGGAATATGTYCTTGCTCCCGTGAAAAATCCAGAGTATCCCCTGACCAACTTTGCGCTTGGTGTAAATATTGACTTCGGGGCTAGTCACGTGGGCACCAAAAAGGGGCCAATCTATCTCGAGGCAGGAGCTCACCAACACACCTCATCCAATTTCCCAAAGAGAATCCTCTTCGCATACCTGACTGCAATACGGACGATCGTCATCTTGTGGCTGGTGCTGCGTCAGCCGTGACAACCTCAGCCCAGCAGCCTTCCTGAGATCCAAAAGGAGAAACTACCACTCCTATTATTGAGGAAACAACGATTGTTCCAATTTCAATATGAAWATATGAAACCAATCAGACGGCAACCCGCATAATAAGAAACAACTGTCTCTCTCCAACGCATTGTCGGTTGGACATCAARTTCAGAAAAATCTCATGTCACTCTCCTCAAGTTTATTAATACGACCAGGAAGCAGCCTGCAAACAGCCGCCCAAGCTGCGCCTAGCTGGGCGTTTCAAGTGGCAGCAATGACGCCACGCATGGCAGCCCCCCTGCATKWATCCCGCTCCCAAATCTCAGGGCTGGGCGCAGCCGTCCATCAGCCAGGCTAAAGATCCCCGGSTGCGTTGCCCAATCAACTGCCTTCACGAAAGGCGCGACACCGGCTTCAGAGACGTCAATGCGCTTCAACGAYCCTGACCCTGAGAACCCAGTTCGAATTTTAACGTCTGCTCTCGTAGGATCTTCACCGACAGTACCGCCAAATCGAATATTTTCAACCAGAAGAAAGATAGACAGGCACAGACAAGAGATTCGGCGCGACCTGGCTGGCTATTTACAAAATCTCACGATATTGAATATTTTGGGCGGATCATTGAATACTGCGCCCACGGAGACAACAGACATGAGCGATGAGCGTTCGCTCAGAAATACACCCCCCGGACCCGTTTCTGCAGCGGGATAACATCCGGATTCATTCAGATTTTGCTGGTCAGTCACAACGAAGTTCAGTCTCACTCCAGTCAATATTTGTGTCCGTTGGTTGCCGGTTGCACATCCACCGGCGAACATCGAAACAAGCTTGCACAAAGAGCAAAARSGTCCCACCACCCATTACTGCAAACTGAATTKCGAAATTTGTCGACAATATGGAATTCTCTTCAGACTCAGAAGATGCTGACAGCTACTCCGCAAAAGATACCAATAACTCACGCGGCGCAACCGATGTGCCCGTCCGCACGCTCTCGCCGGTCTCCTCGAACGCCATGAACGCGCTGAACGCTCCCGCYAGCGACAAGAAAAACACGATACGAACCGTCCARTCCGACGTCGATTTCTCTTCCCCGTCACCTTTAGAACGCACAAACGCGATGCCACATTCTACGAAAACGTTACCCTCCCTCTCTACGACTACTTCATATCCCCCACAAACACACCAGACGCGCCCGAATGGATTAGCAGTTGGGAACGGGCTGGTCCGGCAGAGGAGTTCAGAGTTCAGGAGTTTTTCGAGTAATAGTCTACAAAGTACCGGGACAGAAGACATCACCTCCCCCGGCAACAACAGCGAAGGCATCGCATCCCCTCCTGGCGTCGCTAACGGACAATGGAGCAGCGCAGTCGGGTGGGCCGCGCAAAGCGTAGGGCGTTCCGAGCGCTCAGGCAAAGTAATCGACGCSCTCACGCGCGAACGGGATGCCCTCAAACGGGATTTAAATCTCGAAAGACTACGAGCAGAGGAGTCAAGGCAGGCCGTCAAGCTCGCCGAAGAGAGTAAGGTGGCCGCGATTGGGGAAATGGAGAGTAAGCTGCACGATGCGGCGATCAATGAGCTGTTGTTGAAGCGGAAGGAACGCCAGCTGGCGGATCTGAAGGCGCAGGTTGAGGGGGAGAGGAAGAAGGCGGAGGTGGCGGTGGAGAGGGAACGGGGTTGGAGAGAGGCGATGGAGCGGAGTGAAGCGGAATCGAAAGTCAAAGTGGAGGAGGCGCAGAGTTATGCGGCGTTGATGGAGGGGCGTGTGAATACCATGTCTGGGCACTGGCGCGACCAGAACGCTGAAGTCCAGCGACAAGTCGGGAAAATGGAGCAGCAGATCAGGGATATGCACGAGTTACGGATGAGCGACGACCTCAAGATCGCCACGCTACAAGGGTTATGCGAACAACAGCGCGGGATGCTCGCCGAGATGGAATTGAAGAACCAGAGCATGGAGCAGATATTCCGGCAATACAGAGACGAGCAGGAACGGAGCTTGGCGGGGATTAAGAGTCATGCACGCGAGCAGGAGGAAAGGAACGAGCGCGCGATTGAGGAGAGTCTAGAGGTGCTACATAAGTTGAAGTGGGCGGTGGGCGTGCAGAAGCATGTGGATTTTGCGAGGGAAAAGCGTTGACATCCTCACGAGGACGACAAGTCACTCCTTGTTCTGGCGTTTGTTTGATATGAAAGAAGGCGCACAGCACTATTGTGTATAATGGCACGGCATGGCACGAGACAAGACGACACTTATGATTTGGATAGGGAGTTTTTTTTATGTATGGCGTTTTTGGCGTTTGTTTTCTGCTTGGTCTTCTTCGGCTATGAAAGTGTAATATAGTCTGCGAAACGCGACTTGACGCTTAGATTGTGGATATGGATGAGGTTATGAAGGACATAGATAGTGGGTTTAATGAGATGCGTTGCTTGAGGTTGGGTGCTATAGGATGGGGATATGACTTGTGACGCGGCTTCAGGAAGGTGAGGTGGGTGAGTATGGTCTATGACTTCTATTATGCTTCTATTTGCTTGAGGTTGCTGCTATTGATGGCTCAAGGTTTAGGTGGTCGGAGAACCTTCCTCGTACGTAAAAGCCCTAGATCGGGCCGGTCGATGGAATTGCGGGAAGGGCCGAGCCTAGCCAGGTACCAATCTGTTTGTGCTGGAAGGAAAGGAAGCATCATTTTGAATGTCTCAGCCAGTCTTGGACATTAAAATGAGTCCTCATTTTCCGTCTATGGCGAGATGGCTCACATGGGCTACTGATGTCTACGGAGGTACTGGAGGTCGCAAAGTAGGTATCAGGTAAAAGTATGCTTGTGTTGACTCGTAACTGCCATGCTATGTAATTGTCCTTGCTATGGTTTTTGACGCGTACTTGTTYGCTTTTAGAGCTTCCCGTAGTGCTCGTTCTAATCTATGGTATACCAAACATCGAAGGGCAGCAACGTGAGTCACTTCATGAAAAYCTCGCCGCGACCAGTGGCACTTTTGGCCGGCGCCATAGGGTCGCCCTTGAGCTGTTAAAGACGTCCTCTCGTGGCGGGAAGYAGCCGATCTCCAATCTCTCACTTCTTGTGGCACATTCAAATATCGATTATTGGAGAGTGGTTCGTCTCGTTACTCCTCTTCGATTGTTGCTCTTTGCCCATCAACACGGCCAGTCTGAACACGAATGCCAGCCATCGATGATTGACCTTTTTGCTACACCAGATATTTKTGGGCCAAACAGCCACGCCATCATTGTCTCACAGCGTGTTGGAAATCCTCTTGAGGGTCACTTGGTGAGAAATTTCAGCAGTGCCTAAACACATGGGTAAGCCATTCATTCCCTTCGCAAAAGCGCCAATCTTGAATGTTTCARCTACAGTGGGACAATGGAAATTGCCTATTGTCAAGGTGAAGTGGCGAGATAAAATTTTGCGAGGTGCGATCGCTTGCTATTGTGGTTGCTCTTTCCCTTAAGGGTGAATTGACCAGCCTCTTCATTTCCTCGTTCGCCAACGACCTTCCTCCCGACATCGCAAGAAGAGATGTTCTGACTTCAACAACAYCGTCCCCGAAATTCTCACTAATTCTGGGACAATGTCAGCCAGCGGCTTTGGCCCTCGGCCAGGCCAGAAGACGGCMTCAGGCCTAAACGTCAGCTACTACAACCAATTCCGCGATCTCTTCTTCCTCTCTGAATTCTATTTCTACCCAGAGGGCGTCGAAGATGTTGTCAGACGATTCGATCGAGCTCTACAAGCTAACGAGCTGGTAAGCATTCTCTCATTGCCTTTCTATGTTCCCAATGGCGTCTCTGGGGGTGTAGCCCCGAGATCGCAGCCGGAATTTACTCTACAGTGTCGTGCTTCCTGCTTAAGTTTTAGAGGGAAATGTTCTATGTGCTTCCATATTCTTCAAGCATTAGACGAAAGCAGATCTTTAGCCGATAATGTTTCTTCTAGGACGCCGTGGTAGAGTGGGTGAATGAAGCATACATATTCAAGGTCAAATCCTGCAGAGGGGATGTCGATTTCATCTACCGTCTCTTCGTAGAGGCAATGCAG
The DNA here is from genome assembly GCA_003988875.1 of Lachnum nothofagi. Classification (NCBI taxonomy): domain Eukaryota; kingdom Fungi; phylum Ascomycota; class Leotiomycetes; order Helotiales; family Lachnaceae; genus Lachnum; species Lachnum nothofagi. Next base: position 24,933 of record QYSG01009558.1, read on the forward strand.
AGCATCATCAAGGAGGAAGAAGAGAAAAATGGCATCTATGATGTCGACGTCGACGAGACGGAGGATGGTAGCGATAGCACCTTTAGCGATAACGGCTGCACAACYGTTGCAGACAATAAGCTTCAGGAAGGAGACCCTGTAAGATTGATCGATCAATTCGACTTCCTTTGCTCACTAATTTTCTAGATCAAGAGTACAAAAATTCAGCGTCTAGACGTCTGGAAGGCCAATAACCGCCGCAATCCCCGATCATATGAACCACAAGGCGTCGCTGAGGCTCATTTCCCTCCCAAAATTTRCCAATGCTCTGCCAAAGACTTGTGGTCCTGCGGACGTGGCCTACAAAGCGTCGTCCCCGACCATAGCCTTCAACTCCTCAAAGACTTGACAGGGTGTGAGCTTGTCAAGGACCTGAATAGTGGGCACGTGTATATCGGAGGCCCTTCCACGGAAGATGTCCACCGTGCAATTATGAAGCTGGACAATATTCGCAAGTATTCGGTCAGTTTACACTCCAATTCCTTTAACGGCAAGAGCTGACCTTCAAAAAGGGAGAGATCGTACCATACAACACCCACAACTTCTACACAGAGGAGACCGGAAACTTCAAATTATCCTTGAATTATATGACTCATGTCAAAATTCACAGTCAAAGAATGTACCAAACAACATTACTGGATAGTCTCGATCTTGGTATAATGGCTAGCCGTGGGAACACCTACAGAACCCTCAGTAAAGCCATCACTATYAGATGTGCGGCTCTCGAGAGAAACCAATATGTCGTATCCAGCAAGATTAAAGCTTCCCCAGTCACTGGACCCGCAGCTCAATCTCAGGTGTCACTTTACTGGACAGATTTCACCTACAGCTCTAAGGGAAAGCCTTCAGACAATCCATTGCGGCATTTTGAAGGCCAACAGCTAGCCTTGCCGGTGCAAGAGATCCCAGCCCAAGAAGCTTTAGCGGCCAACGATAATCAAAATGCTCAAATCAAGGAATGGGCAAACGCAGTCCCGACCCTAGAACCTGGAACTTCGCCTGACATTTTCGTCCYACCAACACCGCTGGAGGCAACCCCAGCTCCAATGACTGGTAAGTCGCTCTTCAGTTCCTTAAATGTTGAAGAACGCTGACCTTTACATTAGAACCTCAAAAGCCCTCTTGGGATACTGCTGCAGAGTACAACCGAGTCACGAAGACCATGTCAAACATTCAGAAGGCTTCTATCATTGCAAAAGCTAAGAAGATGGGACGAGTTCAAACCGACGCAACACGTCTAGTTGCTCCAGCAGCTTCACAGCCACCAGTCCCTTCCTCACCACCTCATCTGAGGCGTCCCAATCCTCAAAGACCATCTGCACCTCCAGGCTTTTCAGTCCACCCAACATCATCAGTCCCTTCAAGAGCGTTAGCCCCTCCTCCAAGTTCATTGGCTCCTCTTCATCTTCTCGATATCGATATCGACCAAACGGCTCTTCCCCACACTCTCGTCCCCAGAATCAACCAAACAGATCCCTATTCAGACCTTGCCTTATTCGCCAATTCACCAGTCAATGGSGATACTCATTCAGCCCCAATATCTGACGAAGAAATTCGAGACCTGATTACTTTCGATGAGCCAAACGAATCTTTGGATCAGGTGGACGAAGTAGCCACTAGAAGGTTCCACAGAACTATGAGTCAAAAAGCGGGCAAGGGAAAGAATTCCAGCCAAAAGGTATACAAAGTTGAGCTTCCACTTCCCAGCCCGCCCAGAGCTCGTCAAAGCATGGCCCAGGAAGTTCCGAAATCAACTGATCCTATCCCTGATTTTCTTAGAGAGATGGAAATCGACTTTCAAAAACTCATCAACGTTCATGGTCTCAGGGCCTTCCGAGGAAAACTTACAATTCGAATCGAGTTTGGTCGAATCCTCATTCGACGCATCAACAGTAGACTCGTTGTTGGCCAAGAGAAGAGMGAGCCTATGGATCGACAAAAGGTCCTTGATATCTTGGGTCCTCTTCCTTACACTGATAATCGTCAAGCTCAAATTGACTTCACGAACAAGATCACAACCATTCCCAACGAGGTTCAGTTTCTAGTCGATATGAAGTCTGGCGATGGCTCAAATCTCTGGAATGAGAACCTCTTCCATTGGGAAGTCAAATACGAGTTCATATACAACGATGAATCTCAGGGTTGGGCCCCCGTGATGATTGAGATTGACGCAGAGACTTTCAAAACAACTCTCTCAGAGCCGCGAGACTTTGGAAGTGTCTATGTTCATGGTACCAAGAGAGCATGGGACTTCAGAGTTACAGCTTTTGGAGGCGAGAGTGTGGAGGCTACTCAAGAGCAATATAGGGAACTTGCCAATGCGGTGGAAAGCTCTCTCTATATTCCGTAAGTCATTGTCATTCCACAGTCRTTCCTGACCTAACAAATTGTAGACCGAAGGTGCACGAACCACGGCTTACCTTTGRGCTGAGCAAGAAACTGGATCAGCGATTCTCAATTCTCTCCATCCGCGTCCATCGCATTAGACAACACATGAGCCCAGATCAAAAATCATATCTCAAAATCGACGAAGTTCAAAATCTTTATAAGCGCAGCCAGTATGCGAAGGAAGCGGAAGTCATGGTTTATGATGCATTTCCATTTCCCCCTGTAATCGAGAACAAGATCAAGGACAGAATATCGGAYGACTTCAGAGGAACAGCCCCGAATGACTGGATCGAAGTCAGTATTCACTCTCCAAAGATCGAGGAACTGCTAGCAATGAATCAGGCGCTGCAAATAGGGGACGAAGCTGGCTGGGTTCCTAACSATTTCACAAAGTTTGATGCTGGCCAAGCCTTGTATCTTCCTGCGTGCGAGATGCTCAAACAAATGGATGGTGTTGGCTATCACAATGATAATGAGATGGATGTCAAGGCGGCTATGAATCAGACAGCTGGTGGATCGGGCTCAAACAACTCAGGAGGAGCGCGATCCACCATTGGTGGCCCCTTCTGGTAAATTTAAATGCAGGGCTGGATGGGTTCATCTTTCAGGGAATTGGTCAGACTTTACTATGAAAATATTTCGTTGCACTCATCTGCACATGTTTTCCTTTTGACTTGGTTCCTCRCAGCAGAGCACACGCATGYGAATAGCAGAATTAAGAAGCTTTCAATGATCAATCTAAATTTCCCACAGCGAGTGAGACACTGATTTTTCATGGCCAGACTCTGGAGAACATCCCAGTCTTCAGAGGGTCTTACCCTGCCACGCGAGAAGTGCCKACCCGCCGTTCGGAACCCAGCACTTTGAAACGCGGGGATCTGGGCGACGCATGCCATTTGACTCAACCGGCAACGCGCCCCAAATCTGATTGATCATTAAAATAAGGCAGCAGCCGCTCGTTAATGGATACATGGGGCATCCTTGACGTTCGAGCTGCATACGGGAGTTATGCGCGAGGTGCGTATTCTGGAATAGTGCTTACATTTTTGCTTCGATGTTGCCTAGATGTCTCTGTTCATAAATGGCGGATGCGTAAGCTCCCATCTTCTTTTAGGTGGCGTCTGCATTCATGTCGCTCTTGATCCAAAATTCGAGATCTCGCTTCCCCTGAACAGCCTCCACTTCAACCTCACCAGCAACACCAACGTCCAATGCCATCAAAGTGGCACAAGCTCAAACCTTCCTTCTCTCACAAATCTAAAAATACCTCTTCATCTCAAGATCCAACCCCCAAACTAGAAGAGCCTAAAGATTCYAAAGATTCCAAATGGTATAAAACCAAAGCCTTCTTCTCCAACATAGGCGAGCCTCCTACGGCCGAATACGATAGGAAGCAGCTGGAAGAGGGAAAGATGGACAAGGATAAGGTATTTAGGAAGCCGGATTATGGGGCTTGGAATAGTGGTGGGGGGCCGAGCGGGCCGTTTGGGGGAAGGATTTAGGGGGGTTGGTGAGGGAAAGGGGAGGGGCTGGAGGTTTCTATTGAGAGATGTATTGATTTTCTGTTTTGGACTTTATAGTATAGCTGGCAGCATTTCGGGTCTCAGAACGGAATTTGAGTGCGAATTTGAGTGCGAATTTGAAATATCTAGTTAGTTATGAGCCGAAACTTTCACAAAACACAAGGCATTCAGTATTAGTCGGTATATCCATATGAGTACATGCATTTATATCATCTGACTTCGTGATTGAAAGAGGTTGCCCGCCAAAATTCGCGTCGTACCGTACGCGACATTCGCATCGCAACTTCCTAAAAACCAAAATTTAAGGCAGCACCATTGCGACAGCTGTCCATCGCTCGAGGATGTCGTACTTTCCAGCTTCAGTTTGACTTCAGAGTAACACCAATCCGGCTCGAACATTTCTTCATTTCCACGGATCAACCCGACTCCAGATCGCATCAGAATGTTGCATCGACTTCAGATCCTGAGGCGGACCCACCTACATCGACCGCAGTTATATACTAGCAAGATCCCGCAACACCACTTCAGTCTCGGCCGCAAAAGTAACATCAATTATACTGCAGAAGAAAACGCGAGGAGCAGAATACTTTCACCGGCTGGCCAGTTTCGCAACTGGACTTGGAGTGAGATACGCCATGCGAACTACTCATTCTTCTCGGCCAAGCTGAGGTCGTGGGCATGGTTTTCACTGGCCTTAGCTATCTTTGGCGCTTCGTGGCCAGTCTACTTCTATGCCACTCGACAGCGTCGTATTATTTTCACGGATCGCTGGGCCCTGGACCTTTCCAGTCACAAAGCTGCGAAGAAGAAAGGGAAGGTCCTGACGCTGTTCTTGTTTCAGGAAGTGGCCGTCCTCAGACGATATGCGCCCGAACTTCTTTTGCCACAAGATCATCCAACCAGCGTTGCCATCCGGCGCGTTCTGGATAGCCTACTGGATGCCAGTCGACTGGATAAGAAGGATTGGCACCTCAAATTTATAGATGCTTCTCGTGAGTAAAAGGCTTTTTCTGAACTCTGTCGTGGCTTAGCTGATACAAAGATCCTCGCTTCTAGCTTCCTCTCCCAGCAATGGCGTAACTCCGGATATTGGTGGACTGGTGGTTATGAATGATGGAGCCAAAGAGATGCTGCAAACTGAAGCAGCTTT